>NW_020872727.1:38522-80506 GCF_003789085.1 Penaeus vannamei | reverse complement strand
AACTAAACAGACATTTAAATAAAAAAGAGTTATTGCTCGAATAGACAGCAAGAATCAAAATCATTAAAGCAAAAGCATTATGTTTGCAAGCAAAAATAAAACAAAACAAAACAAAAAAACGTGACAGATAAAACTAAAAGATGACGTAAAATGTAGGAAAACGCCAATATAAAAGAAATGACATAAAATGACAAAAACTGCTGGAAAAAGACATGAAATTGTAGAAAAACACTAACAATGTCAGTGCTAAGAAATGACAAAATGGCAAAAACAACTACATCACATAAAATTTACAGAACCAACATAAGTGAACAGATTACTCCTAAAGAAAATAGATAATAAAATGAATATATTACACATCAATTATACATTGACGTTAGAGAGCATATTGGGATTACAAATATTGTATCCATGTGTTTTTGAGGGAGAGTAATGTGCATTCTCTTACTCTTTGGAAGATTATTCGATAATAAAGGCCCACGATATAAGATGCACGTTTGTGACTGATGAGACCTCATGAATTGTACAGTTGAGGTTATTATTTAGTGTATTATACCTCTCGTTTGTTCTGGTTGAACATATCACTTCCACGAGTATTTATACATTTATAAACATATAAGCAGCAGCATTAAGTATTTATACATTATATTTAAATAGTTTTAGCTGCAAGAAGCCGTCATTTGTATGGTCATATTTTTCCAATCCCAAGATAGTTCTTATTACTCGCTTCTGAATTGTGATTACGGGCTTTAGAGTGTTTGTGTGAGTTGCTCCCTATATGATTCGCCCATACGTCATGTACGGGTATATCAAAGAATTATAAAAGCAAGTTGGGCCCTTTGTACCTATCATTTGTTTTGTGTGATATATCAACCTACACAGTTTACTTAATTTACATTGAATATAATTCATGTGCGCTTTCCATCTTAAATGAAAATCTAAGTAAACCAAGAAATTTTGTGGATTCTTGTCTGTTTAGTACGACCTACTCTTACTGGCGACTGAGTGCCTGGTAACTGCTTATTTCTATGAAAGATGACATAATGGGATTTTTCAAGATTTATAGTCATTTAAGCAAATCCAATTCCCAATACTTGGTAATTAATTATCAGTTAAATTTACTAACTCATGTACTGATTCACCAGAGATGTATAGACATGTTGTATGGAAGAGTTGGGGGCATGGAGGTTGGTGGATTGAAAGAGGTCTTGGCTTGAGGGTTTATTATGGGGAGGTAGAGGTGTGACCCCATGAAAGACCTTGCCCCAGGTGCTAAGGGTGGAGAGTGACCTGCTTTGCTCTGCGTCTGCTACTGTTCACCGGTCTGCTCGATCTCTTTTGTCTACTAGACCTTTTATCCAGTCACTCCTTTTTTGGGCAGGTGCCTGCTTCTGTATTTTAGGTTGCCATTACTTCTGGCTGTGACAAAGGGGTGAGTTCGCCGGAATTGCTCGAGTGGGAGAAGGTACTTGGTCAAACAAGGAAGGGAGGCAGCAGCCAGGACCCAGGTGCAAAGCGAACCCATCCGGTTGAAGCATATCGTTGTCATACCAATCGGCCACGCAAACGGGTCATCCTCGAGCCATTTGAACGTCTTATGCACTGATGGTGCATCTGGTGGCAAGTTCCTGATTGGCTTCTATAGATGGTTGCTGTTTAAGGTGCAACATTCAGTTGCAAGGAGAGTCACGTCGTCTTCAGGGGCTGAAATATAAAAGTATGAAGCCAGTAAAAGGCTAAGGAAGACTATAATAATTTACTTGTCAATACCTTACTAAGATACCAGAAAATGAGAGCGTAATAAGAACGTCACAAGAGAGCTAACTTAAAGTAAACGTGAGCGTCTTGGGCGCTGTAAAAACGTAACTACGGTAGCAGCACGCAATTCGAAGGCAGTTGGCCTAAACAAGAAGTAAAAGTGCATCTTGAGCGCAGTATGGACGTAACTGCGAGTAACAACATGCGGTGGGCACGATTCTTTTGTAGGTGATTCAACAGGCGTCTGGGCGCGATTCTGCGTAGTAACATTCGTTCGGCCTTGAGCCAGATTAAAATTAAATTTGTGATAATTACTATGTAAGCCTATATAAAACATGATGTCTGCAGTGCGTTACTCCTATTGCAACAGATTTCGACTCCATCAATTACATGTTACCTATTCACCAATACCTTAAAACTAAAGAAGCATAAATTCCAGCAGTACTAAGGACAAGATATCGAACACTGAGAGAAGATGTCATTAAAACGTTAGAATCAGTCATACAACGTATGGTACTTAGTACAATTCATAATCCTAGAATGAATTCCGTGTAAAGCGGTGAAATAGGTTAGTAAAAGGGGTCATCGACATGTATGTGTGAATAAGCGAACAAAGTAAAAGTAAAAGGAAAGTAATTTTCAAAAGAACAAAGAACACAACGATATGTATAAATTTAAAGAATGTAGTGAGGGCGTAGTGCCCAATTGATGTATCGTTACTGATCCCTGTTTATCTTTACTTTGAGATGGACGTATCATGGTGCAGGGTTACCAAAACATTTACAATACTATTACAATATTTATTAAACATTAAAAAAACAGTCACATTAGAAAAACATTAAAAACATGCCACAGGACAAAACATTAAGAACATGCCACAGGACAAAACATTAAGAACATGCCACAGGACAAAACATTAAAACCACAAAACAAACGAACAAATAAGGCCGGAAGTAAAGGCCAAACCCTCAGCCACATATACCCATAGGTAGTTATCAAGCAGTTATTCCCGTGCCAGTTAAGAGTTGTGCTTTCATAAAAACCTATAATACTGGAATACTTATCTCTGAGAACGTGGGTGGATCACGGCAGAATCAAAACACCGGACAAAAAAGACGATAAAAAACCTGCGACCTGCTCTAGCTGAAACATGCAACCCGGAGTTTTTTTTTTTTTTTTTTTTTTTTTTTGGATTTCTTGGCTATCAACCAGCGGCATGTGGCCAAGGTTATTAAGCCAATGGATCCTATTTATTCTTTCAATCTAAATAAGGTCATAAAGTTTTGTCTCCCTTAAAAAAGCTATTACTCTACGTATTATGTGTTCATCATCTGTTAATATATTTGGTAATGTGAAACGGATGTTTTTTATTTGGAAATAATTTTTTAATTGGTGTCTATTGTTATTGTATTTTTGGCAAACTGTTAAGATATGGTTTATGGAATTAATGGTATTGCATTGGGGGCACTGTGGAGGGAAGTTCCTCTCAATATAGGGTGTGAGGTGGGTTAGCCTGGTTGCGTTCAGCCTGAGGCGGGCCAAGACCACCTCCTCTCTTCTTATTTTTCTATGGGCTGTGTCCCATATTTCTATTGTGTGTTTTAGTTTGTTGTGTAATTGCAGGTCGGTCCACTCACTTTGCCACAGGAGATGGATTTTTGCTTTTATAAGAGACAAAACACCTGAGATCTGTACGGACTATGCTAAGGTCCAGATCGTCAGTTGACCCGGCTAGTCGGTCAGCCTGTTCATTGCCATGGATACCAGAGTGGCCTGGCACCCATATCAGCTTGATTGATTTGTTGGCACTATGTAGCTTACGAATGATATTACCCAGCAGTTCATTTTGAGTGGTTTCTAAGGATTTAATGGCTTTAAGTGAACTTAAGGAGTCAGAAAAAATGACTATTCTATCGTGGGTCGTCGATAGTGCAAAATCAATAGCTTTATCAATTGCAAAAAGTTCGGCAATAAAGATCGATGTATGATTCGGCAGTCTGAATCTCAACTCACATTCATTCGACCATACACCTGCACCCACTACTTGCTCGGTCTTGGAGCCGTCAGTATATATATGAAAAAAGGTAGATGTTTAATAAGGATCTCTCTGAACCTCTGCGTACCTCCACCTCCGGCGCCATGGCCTTGGTTGATGGAAGCCAAGCTTCCATGATGGAAAAATTGGGTGTTTCCCATGGCGCTATATTTGTGTGAACCAGGGTATCGATGGTAGAGAGATCTATACCGACTTTAAGGATGAGGTCGTGGAGTCTTGTAGTAAAGGGCCTAATGGCTCCATTACCGTTGGGGTGGCTCGGGTCTCGAGCCACCTTCGCGGCATAGGTCAGCGCCAGCTGGCCGCGTCTGAGTCGGAGGGGAGGTACTCCTGACTCCACCTCTAGACGCTCAATCCTTGTGCATTTGAGGGCCCAAGACAACTACGCACACATGCATTCTGCACAACATCCAAACCTTTCAAAGTTGAGCCGATGCCGAACCATACACGATTGACCCATAATCTACTTTAGACCTAATCAGGGCTTTATATACCATTAGCAAAGACTTTCTATCAGCTCCCCATTTATTTCCAGAAATGCACTTTAATAAATTTAGTGCTTTTTGACATTTATTCTTTAATTGACCAATGTGGTCTTTCCAATTAAGTCTACGATCAAAAAGTAGACCAAGAAATCTAGCAGAATTTTGAATAGGTATTGGGTGGTGGTCTAGAGTTAGCCTGATGTTCGGCATTCTCCTTCGTGAAAAAATTACCCCAATACTCTTTCTTGTGGAAAACTTAAAACCCCACTGGAGGCCCCAGTTATGAATCATATCCAGTGCCAATTGGATGCGATTTGCTGAGAATTCTGCATTACTGCTGGAATGCCATAATGCACAATCATCAGCGTACAGTGAGTATTTAAGATTCCGAGGGGGAGCTGGTAAGATGTCATTTATCATACACAAAAATAATGTAGGTGACAAGACACTTCCTTGTGGGACCCCGTTTGCCTGGACAAAAATGTCCGAGTAAGTGACATTGTCAGAAAACAATTTGACAGCAAAAGTTCTGTCAGAAATGAAATTTTGAATAAAACAAGGCAAGTTTCCACGTAATCCGAAAGCATAAAGTTTTCTGAGTAGGCCATATCGCCATGTCATGTCGTAGGCTTTTTCAATGTCTAAAAATACTGAAATCAAAAAATGCTTTTTGGCAATTGCCTCTTGAATATGACTAGCCAGTTTTACTAGCTGATCGAGAGTTTGGCGTCCTTTCGGAAACCGCACTGCTCGTCAACTAGTAAATTCCTGGAATTTAAAAAATGCAATAGCCTACTGTTAACAATTCGTTCCATGACCTTGCATAAGCAACTTGTCAACGCAATTGGGCGGTAGGAGATGGCATGTTTGGGATTACCCCCTCCTTTCAATATGGGAATGATATGGGCGAAGTGCCATGAGTTTGGAAAAGTCTGGCTTTTCCAAATTTCATTGTACACTTCTAGCAACTTAATCATGGCATCATGATTAAGATGCTTTATCATCTCATACCGAATCTCATCGGGGCCTGGGGACGTTCCTCTACAGGCTTCTAGGGCTCGGACAAGCTCATTCATTGTAAGATCTTTGTTGTAATCAAGTTCATCTCCTGTGGCAAAGTGTATGGGTTGCAGCTCAGCCGCTTCCTTGATGGTCAGGAATGCGGGATGGTAATTTTTCTGAGCTGCTTGTATAAGAGAACTGCCTGGCGAGTGCAATAGCAATGTCTCTAGGTGAATCTAAATTATTGCCCTCATGAAAGATGTTTTTAATTTTGAAAGATTTTTTCCTATTGATTTTATTGATAGTGGACCAAACCTGTGATATTTTGGTGTTACTATTGATGGTAGAGACAAAGCTTCGCCAGGAGTCTCTTTTGGCTTGTCTGATTGTTCTACGAGCCCTAGCTCTTGCTAGTTTGTAATTGCAAAAGTTCTCGTTATTGATGTTATTTTTGAAAAGCCTGTAGGCCCTATTGCGTTCACACAGTACCTGCGGCAATCTGGTGTCCACCATGGAACTCTATGCTTAACGCTATCTGTCGAAGTCTTAGGAATGGATTTCATTGCTGCATCTAAAATAGAATTTTGAATATTGCTTACTTTATCATCAATGGTTTCTCCAACAAGTTCGAGCTTGACGCTCCTTGTGAAGGCGACCCAGTCTGCTCTTTTTACGTTAAATTTAGGTGCTGAAGGCGTTCTGGTTGTATCGCATGAATATTTAATATAAATAGGAAAGTGGTCGCTTCCCAACGAGTCGTCAATGGTGTGCCACAGGCACTTGGCCGCTACTGTTGAAGAGACCAGAGATAGGTCAATATAGCTCAAATTACCGGTATTATCGTCCACTCGCGTTGGACTACCATCGTTCAGAAGGATTAAATCGGAATCGTTAACAAGCTTAACTACTTGCTCACCTTTACCATCCACCCGAAGGGAACCCCATAATGTATGATGAGCATTAAAATCACCTAAAATTATTTTATTTTGTGGCAGACTATCCTGAAGAGCAAAGAGCTCATCATAAATTACCACATTGTCAGGTGGACAATAAACTGAACATATAGCCAGATACGTGCTATTGACTTTTACTTTGCATGCGACTATCTCCAAAGTAGAATCTATAGTCACTTCTGTAAAAGGGAGGTTTTGGTGGATGTACATGGCGACTCCGCCTCCACCCCTACCTCTCGATCCTTCCGACATAGATGGTAGTAACTCAACGAAACTAAATCATCGGAAATAAGGTTGTTTAAATGGGTTTCTTGTAGGACGATAATATCGGGAGCATAAGACGAGGCTAATAATCTGAGGTCATTTACTCTAGTTCTAAGACTTCGACAGTTCCATTGTATAATGGTCAACGCGAAGATTACGTTTTATGGGGTTTAGAAGTGCCTTGTCCGCCTTTTTTCACTTTTTTCTGGGAGGGAGGCGCCTCCTCTCCCGAGCTTCCCGGGGACCTCTCGCGGGAAGATTTGGAGACAATAGCCTCCATGTCCTGCACCTCTCTGCGGGAGACGCCCGGTTGAAGATGATCTGCTCCGAGGAGCAGACCAAAAACCAGACGAAGTCCTCACAGGAGTCGCCTGGACGGGAAGGTGTGATCCAGATTGTGATTTGGTATTATCCTCCTTACGTTGCTGCTTTTGCTGGGTTGATTCAGCAATTTGTTTAATTGTTTTGTTCAATTCGACAATCTGACTCATTAATTCTTTAACCGTTTCCTTTAGTTCTGCAATTTCTTTGTCCTTAGCCGCAAGATCCTTACTGACACTGCTTGCACTGGGAGTGTTGTTAGTTGCTACTGAAGCGTAGGAAGTATTGGGCTTGTTGATCAAGCCTTCAACTTTCCTCTTGGCTTCACGGTAACTAACATCATGGCCTCTCATGTATGCTAATATCTCAGTCTCCTTCAGGCTGCTGCACTCGGCAGAACCTGACTGATGGGGACCTCCACAGTTAGCACACTTGGAAGGGTTTCCAGTACAGGTAGTGGTGTCATGAGCTCCAGCACATTTACCGCAAGTAAATTTATCAGTATCTTTATCAATGCAGCGTAATGAGGTGTCCAAATTTTTGGCATCTATTACAGCGCATAGGTTTTTGAATGTAAGGTCTTACTTGGACACGTTCGTATCCAACATAGACATACTCAGGAATTTTACTCGAAGCAAAGGTCAAAAAACACAATCCGGTTTTCGTTCGCACATTCTCGTCTTTCTTGGTCATGCAATTCACGTCCATTACGCCTTGGTCCTTCATGTTTTCAAGAATTTCACTTTCATCCATCGTTCTCAAATCCCTATGAAAGATTACTCCCTTACAGGTATTTGGGCCAACAGGAATAGTTACTCTAACCTTCAAATCATGAATCTGCGTCAGTTTAAGCAAGTCGTTAACCTGGGATTTAAATTGCACTTTTACAAGGAGGCTACCATCTCGCAATTTCTTGACAAAATCAAAGTCGCCGTCCACTTGACCATCAAGGACCTTCTTGATGATGAAGGGGTTAACGTTCAGAAGCGACTGATTTTCATTTACGCATCTGACAGCCAAATACCTTGCATTCTCTGGAGGGATAGCAAGTCGTTCTCGTCGGTCAAAAGTCGGGGTTCCATTATTCGAAGTCGAGGTCATAGGACGGTCATGGGTCGCCCTCCTCCTCGAGGAGAAGAAGGGGTAGCCGGGGAATCAGTCATGCTGGGCATCGGACCAAGTCCGACCCCTGTGCCCTTGCCCGTTGTCCTGAAGGGACCAATAAACCCCTTAACTATTGGTAATCAACCCAACAGCAATAGCTAAGAGAGTGTAGCAGTTAAACGTTCTCTACCCCCCCAGTGGAAGCCTGGTTGCGTTCTCCAGTACCACAGAGGGATCGAGTTATGTGGGGGACACTTTCCTACCGCCGAACTTGCCGAAGCGAAGGACGGTAAGTCTATGCCCACCCCCCAAGCGAATACGGGAGCCCACAAGGGAACTCCGGTAGGCTCAGGGAAGTCACATGAAGATAAGAAGAGAAAACAAGGAGAGAAAAAGTGCGCCCAAAGGACGCCCCAGACTACTGGGCCTCACTACCCAGGGGTCAAAGCCCGTAAGGGCTACCCTGGTGTAGAAGAGAGCTGCGGGTCTGAGGTGGGGTGCTACCTACGACTACAGACTATCTACGCCTCGTGCGACCTGTAAAATACAAGGCACTGAAGGTGCAGTCAAAGCACAAAGTGCTGTAAGCTGTAAAGACAGATGTTATTACTTTACAAGTTACGTTAAGAGAACTCAGGAACAACAGTGCCGAGCGAGACGAGAGGCCCCGGAAACCAGGGTAGCTCAAGTGGCACACGACTTTTGCTCTGTTGCTACTGCGTTAAAAAGGTGGTCTGAGTCATTCAATGTCTCATACACGTCGTGAACCCGGAGTGATGGCGCTCAGCAAATACATATACCCTAGCCACCCTAAGAAAATAAAAGCGGGTATGTGATGTCTGACAGTGGCGCCATCTATTTAAGGGGACGGCCAACATAGAACAACCATCAAACGCAGGGTATGCTCTCACATACTGAGGCACAACGAGTAAAAAGCCCCGACGGCGGCTAAGAGTAAAACAAGCGACTCCAAAACCTATAATAAAAGAACAATTCAAAAACTAAAACAAGTAACAAGAAAACAAGTAAAATATACGAATAAATGAGTGAGTAAACGAGTAAACGAAGATTACCAGACCAGCAAGCAGCAGCACTAAAACAACCTCGAGCTCCCATCTACTACAAGGGCACAAGTAATAACGAGGTAATTACGAATAAACATATCGAATAGAGATAAAGACACGATAATGTAAATTCGGAAACAATAAACATAAATACGAGGGAAGACCGAAACATTACAAAAATTGAATAAAGTGTGGTTATCTGCTCTGAGAAAAAAATAAAACTTACTAAACTGTGCAATGTGAGGACAACAATAATAGAATAAACTGAAAAACACAAATAATATAACAATATACACCAATTAATGGTTATGGCGGGGGAAATGAGGTGAGAGTTGTCACGTCTGATCTCAGTATCTGACCGTTTGTAAGTGTAGTTAAAACAATTATTAACCATGAGAAATCTTATAATATAGAATTAGTAGTGTGTTCGTTAAGAAATGGCATCTTATATGTAAGGTGTGGGCGGGTTTAGGGAGGGCAATAGTTAATCTGGCACTAAAGAGGTACACTTTTAAAAGTAGCGAGGAAGTATCGGTGATGCAGGGTAGAAGTGACATTATGGCTGTGTCGACGATGTTTCGCGAAGACTTGGCGAAGTCGGTGGGTCGGGTTGGCGAGAATAACGTTGTACAATGCGAGAATACATCGTTAGCGCCTTCGTCGGGAGGGTAGAATAAGGTGTGAGTGGTCGTCACGAAGTATTGCAGACATGGTGTGGATAGGCGCAGATCAAAGACTTCGTAGCGATGGCTAGGCGTTAAGATGAGGAGGCACTTCGGCAGGAGCTTATCTTCTTTAAAGAAACGTTCTTCAACCGCTAATCCACCAGATGTGATAAAGTTGGGGACGTATAGGTGGTGGAATGAAAGGGACTTCACTTGAGGGTTTATTAGGGGAGGTAGAAGTGTGACCTCACGAGAGACCACGTGCCCCGGGTGCCGAGTGCGGAGGTTGACCTGCCTTGTTCTGTGACTTCTCCTGTTCTCCGAATAGTAACGGTCAGTTGCTATTCGGTGTTCATTTTAAAAAAAGTATTTAATTGCTTACTGATAATTTTCCCCAAAGTCTTACTGAATACCACAAGGACCAAGACAGGCCGAGACAGGACGAAAGTTGCTCATTTGAAACCGCTCCCCTGCTTTAAATAGATTTATCTGGAAATATTCCTGTTTCCATTGAGCTGTTGATAATATGATTCATAGGCTTCAGTATAGCTGGAAGAATCTGCTTGACTATAAGCATGGGGATATTATTACAATGGGCAGAATTTTTCAGATCCTTCACAACTTCTAAAAGTACAGCTTCAGTTATGGGCAAAAGCGAAAAAGTCCCTTGGATCTGAGGTCCAAGAAATGTCTGGAGATCCCCATTGTGATGGGCAACCATCTGAGCTAAATTGATGCCAATATTACTAAAATTATTGCTGAATTCTGATGCAGTGTGTGCTGGTTCAATCATTTCTTTACTATTAACTAATATCTCATTTGTCTGATGCTCCTTCTTTCAAGTCATTTTTGCATTCATCAAGCTTATTTGCATAATAATTATATTTGGCATCTCATATAATACGTGTTACTTTGTTACCCAGTCAACGATTTTTTTCGCCATACGTAATTGGCCAATAAACAAAGTTTTCTTTTGCGTCTGATTTCTCTCTTTAATCAACTGCTTGATTTCATGATTAATATTTGGTGGCTTATGGTATAAATTTAGATTTATTACTTTTGACTTACTGGGAAGAATTGCTCGAAGGAAGGAAGGAAAATAGATACAAAATTCTCATGGGCAATATTTGGATCTAATGAGGCATAAACTAAGTCCCACCACACATTCATAGGGTGAGCTTGGAAATTCAGAATAGTATCAGTTGAAAAATGTCTAAAATTGCTTTTTATAACCTGTGTGACATGGCGAATCTAATGTGAATGCAGCATAAATGGGAAAATGGTCAGAGATATTGCTGTAGATTATACCATTTTTAGCTATCCTGCTAGTGCAGTTAGTCCACATGTGATCTGATAGTATTGCCTATTTACCTTGGACTCTTGTTGGCTTTGTAATAGTCGTAAAATACAAATAGGAGTTAATCACACATCAAAGCCTGTATTTGGGATCAGAGTCCTTGCTTAATAAATTCACTCAAAGATCCACAACAAGAATGCAAGATTTCTTTTCTTGGGAAGCAATATTCAGTATCTGCTTAACTTTAGCAATGAAGAGGTCAGAATTACTTTTGGGACGTCAGTACAGTTGTCCGATTATGAGAGAACCAGAAGCAATAGTAATTTCTACAAAGACAATTCTAAGGAATCCCAGAAATGATATATTTGTCTTAGGGGCTATGAAACTTGTTATACGTATGTATACATAACTATGCGAGACTTGACTTTTTGAAATATGCCAGTACTTATATCTCATATGACCAAGTTGCAATATTTGCGTCTCGTAAAGGGTGTTAGAGTAGAAAACATCACTTCAAATCAGGAATTATTGCTGCGTATGACTCTGGAAGGAAAAGGTTTGCTATCATAATAAGATCACTGGCAAGAGCATTCTAGGACATGGACATTCCAGAAGAAGATATGAAATGAATCTGAATCTACTTGTCCCATGAGCAGAGAGTAGAGAGAAGAGAAGAGGAGAGAGAGAGAGTCAGATCAAGTAGAGAGAAGAGAAGATGGAGAGTAGAGAGAGAGAGAGTGGAAGAGGAAGATAGTTTGAGAATTGGTCAGAATTAGATGTAAAAGAAAGCGAAAGAAACACAGCGACGGGAGAAAGGAAGAAGGGGAATGGAATAGGGCGTGATGTCGGAGAGATAAATAGATAAGTAGAGTTGACCAAAAGCAGAAGCCGGCGGAGCGGGTTAAGAAACAGAGAGCGAGATTGAGCCATGATTAGAGTAGAGAGACAGGGAGCTGAAATTTGAGAAAAGCAGTAGATAGGGATGAGAGAGACGAGATGAGAGAGAGAGCAGAGATTGGAGAGAGCAGAGTTAGTAATAACATCACGGATTGAGAGAAAGCGATCGCAAGACGAGAATAGGGACTAGATGAGATATGATACCTAGAATGAGAGAGAAGAGAAGAGGAGCAGAGATGTAAGAGGAGGAGAGAACGAGAGAGAAGAGAGGTCACGAGTGGACAGGAGGGGAGAGAGAGAGACAGTAGCGAGATGGAGAAACGACAGAGAGGAGGAGGATGTGTAATTGGAAGAGAAGATTTTGAATTACGCCGAATTAGATGTGATAGATAGTATAGAGAGGAAGGGATAGTTAGGCGTGTGAGAGCTAGGTATAGAGAGAAGAGAGAGTCTCTCAGTGAGATGAGTGAGACGAGAGTATGGCTCCTGTGAGAGATCTGGTTGCAGTGATGAAGGTAGCACTGAGCAAGACGAGGAGAAGACAGACTGTGGATGGAAGAGGAGCTAGTGAGGACGAATTAAGTCCAGAGACTGTAGAGGGACGAGAGAGAGAGGAGAGAGAGAGAGTAAGAGGGAGATGATGAGAGAGATATGAGATGTAGAGAGAGATGATGCAGAGTAAGAGCAGAGAGACGACGAGAGAGAGAAAGAATGAGGGGGGAATTATGGAAGGAGAGGAGAAGTGAGAGAAGAGATGACAGGAGGGAGAGAGTAGAAGAGGAAAGAGGAATTATCAGAGACGGCGAAGAGGAGAGAGCGGTAGTCACGGGTGAGAGAGAAGAAGAGATAATAGATAGATAGAGGAGAGAAAGAGGGGGAGTGGAAAAGAGGTTGAGGGTTGGTTGATGACGAAGAGGGAGGAGAGAGAAATAGGAGAGAATGAACAAGAAGGCAGGATGAGGGGAGATAGAAGGACTGAGAAGGAGGAAGAACGTCTCCACTAGGAGCGCGCAGCGCTCGAAACCTACATACAGTTTGACCCACGGCAACACTCACTTGACGGGGCTCAACGGCCCTGACCAGACCTCCTCCTGGGGGCCTCTCCCCACGTCGCCGCCTCTAGGGCTATTTACCCTTTTGCCCAAACACCACTGCGCCGCTCGCTTCGGCTACCTACCCCTCCTATCAATAAACAGCTGAACCAGAATTGTGTCTCCATACACCCACCAAATCAGGGCAAACACAACCCCTGACAACTGGTGGCAATCGGTGGGATGACGCGAACAACGAGCCTCCAATAAACTGTAAGTACGCCGTTAGCACTTTATTTCTTTGCTCCTTCGCCTATGTGTGTAGCCGTACAATTTTGTCACAAGTGAAGTGATTTTTTTTTCTCAAATATCTGAACAAGTGTCTGTGAAAAGTGCATTTTCTTCTTTCTGTAATCCATGTTTTTTTTCTCGTCATGGTAGATCGTCGCTTTTTTTAAGGGAATCAATCCCTATTTTTATCACTTGCGAGAGTGCATCTTCTTTCTTTGGCGAGTTTTCCCTTAAATCTAACTCGATCATGCTAGCCTAATTAGCATAAATCACTTATAATGCTTAAATCCTTTACTCATGTGGGAGAAATAGATCGTGCATTTTCTCTAAATTATTATCTATTTCTACGGACATTCTAGGTCACGTGACTAGTCCTAAGCATTGCCATATCCTGGACATTTTTTTATTCTCATTATCTCTCACTGCGTTAACCGACGCCATGTCGACGTTCAATTCGTATATTATTACTAAGTGCATTTATTTCGGCTCGGTTTACCAATGCATTTGTGAGATTTTTGGATATTTAAATAATTTAGTTAAATTATGCACATACAATCATAGCACCCACGCTTCCCACTTACCCCAGTCCCCCTAACCTCCCTCTTCCCAAAACCCCACCCCCACTATATCCCCTCCCTCTCTACCTATTTTCAATATTCTGTTCAGACCACTAGCGTTAAATTATATTATGCCGTGATATTTTAAGCAAAATAAAAGAATGCATTCAATATAATTTTCATCTGACATACCCTTGTCTTAATGACCATATATTGACCGCGAGTGACCTTTCTTACTGACCCTCATAATCTCTATAAATCCTTAAGTCAAATTATCTGATTTATTATATTAGTTTGCATTTCGAACGTTTGAGATATTCTTTTCATATATATATTTACACAAACAGAATATGTCTTGTTTATTCGTATTTTTATAATATCAACAGTATTTTTATGTATAAAGTGTTATATTCGTTTTATAGTGCGAATGACTTCACACATGGTTGTTTTGGTGAAATCAGGTCAGGTCCTATCAAACAGTGTATACCTCACTTTTATAATTACCTGTGTTAGCCTCGTTTTTTTTTTCTTTTCACATTTAAGCTTATTTATAGGTGTATAATATTGTGATTTTATCATTATCAATGTAGTTACGATAGAGTGATGAATTTACTTCCGGTTTGCATGAATATATTGGGAACTGTTATACTACTAGCATAATTCATCGAATTAAATCGTATGATTTTTTATTACTATAGTATATTTGTGAATATTCCGAAGTATGTTTCGCCGTAATTATTCGTCTTTCTTTAATTTTTCATGTTCATTTCTTGGTAATTTGATTATTTGATTTCTAGAATATTGTGTACTTGTTTTTTCACATTATTATTTAATTTTACATATATTGCTATTTTTAGCGACCGTTCGGATAACGACCTCATTTGATCTTACTCAGTTAGAAGGTACTTATAGCCATCTGACTCTGCTCGACCCAAAAATACATTCATTTGTATTTATATCATTCAGTGATCGTGTTAGAGATTAATTATATTATACAGCTACTATGATTTTATATTGTTCGTGATTTTCGCTTATCTTAATCACGAACCTCACCTCATCATTATTATACGGTCCTTGGTGACGACCCCCAGCTGGGTATGGACATGTAATTAGGTTAAGGTAATTAATGTTAAGTTGTTCTTATGTGCCAAGCAGCACGCTTATCGCCCTGGCGATCTCAGCGCCACGTCGCGCCTTCTTATCGCTATACGTGAGATTATTGCTGGTATTCCCCAAGAAGATGGGTACCCAATTGCGTTCTGCGTATGAGCTGGATGATATGTCCCTTCTAAGGTTGGGTCATCATGTCATCACTTTCCTCAGGGAATTTATTTTGTGTCATTTACAACCATGAGGGTTGTAATTCAGCTGTCAGACTTCTCAGGGAAGCTGACCTAAACCAGTCACCGTTTCATTCATTTTATGTACTAATTAAAGTACCATTGTTATGATTTCACATAGTAGTTGATTAATATTGCAATTACCGTAAGTTCATTGTTATTAGCGTGAATGCTTTTTTCGTGCAGTCAGATCGGTGATTATTTTCATTAAGCTCAACTTACATTGTCACCCCCGCTTACATACCTGACCCTCCCCCCATCTCCATCCATACCTCTTATCTTAGCCTCCCGCCCACCCACTGCTCCTCCCCTTCGCTTCCAGCTTCCACGCCATCCTATTCCTTTTTTACTCACTCTCGCCTTACTTACTAATGCGTACTGTTTCCGGAAGATAACCGACTTGCGCCAATCGTGTATTCTTGTCTTGCATTACGTTTTATCGTGCAAGTGTTGTCTTGAGAAAGTATATTTTGATGTAATGAGTCGCTCCCGAAGTATGAGGACTGCATTACCTGTTTTCATTATTGCTTTGCCTCAAATTGCTGTTGGTGACGTGTGATAGACCACTTCAATGAAATGAAATACTCGATTACTATTAGTCAGACGTATACCGCATGCACTATTGCACTGCACACTTCTGAACTCTGCACTGTTGCATTTTTTTTCCAGGGAAGTTTGTCGTTCAAGACAAGTCCTTGCGGACTTCGACACCTTTTGCTTCCTTGTAGTTTTGCACAATGCTTATCTCTTGTAGATTTTCGTTTCCTGCTATCTGAGACAATTGCAATTTAAGCAAGTCCTTGCGGACTCTTGCAATTGTCTCCCTAAGCATACTCCTCTGTCTATCCTTGGACAGTGCATTATTGAAAAAAAAAATTGAAAAATCATGCAAATAATTGAATTAACACTGTCATTGCAATGTGATATATTTTGATTATATCTTACGGCCCTTGCTATAACACAACCCCCCCCCTTTTTTTGCCCTCCTGTCTCTCACCCTGTCTCTGCCTCTGGTGTACTTATTTCAGAGAAGGCCAGCACCGCGGACGACGGTTAGTAGCGTATGCCGAGCGATCTGAGGAACAAGGGTTACCTTCTCGAGTCTCCACTAGGGAGCCGCGACCAGCGCTCGAAACCTACATACAGTTGACCCACGGCAACACACTTGACCGGGGCTCACGGCCCTGAGCAGACCTCCTCCCTGGGGGCCTCTCCCCACGCGCGCCCGCTCGGTGCGCCTCTAGGGCTACCCTTTGCCCAAAACACCACTGCACGACACAGCCCGCTCCACGCTACCTACCCCTCCTATCAATAAACAGCTGAACCAGAATTGTGTCTCCATACACCCACCAAATCAGGGCAAACACAACCCCTGACAGAGAGAGAGAGAGGAAGTGAGAAGAAAGAGAAAGAGAGAGAGAGAGAGAGAGGAAGTGAGAAGAAGGAGAAAGAGAGAGAGAGAGAGAGGAAGTGAGAAGAAGGAGAAAGAGAGAGAGAGAGAGGAAGTGAGAAGGAGAAAGAGAGAGAGAGAGAAAGAGAGAGAAATGAAGGGGGATAGGAAGTGAGAAGGAGAGAGAGAGTGAGACAAACACATACACACAATGTGAAGGATTCACAAAGCGGGTGTAGACAAAGCCTGTGGTGCTTCTTAAGTCTTTATTCTTCGGGCAGCAAGAAGGATCACGAGATAGGGCACGTATGTTGATGGAGGTCAGCCGAGGGTGTTGATGGAGGCCAGCCGAAGGGTGTTGACGATTTCGTGTCTCGTGGCTAACTACTCGTTCAGACGCGTCCTGGAGGTTCCTTGGTTCAGCTTGGGTACCGGATCTCGGCCGCGTCAGGTCAACAACGCGTCTTCCAGCGTCGCTTGGGTACGGCTTGGGGTTGCACCATCAGGTCACTTAGCGTCTTGCAGCCCATATGTCTCCCGTGATTTCGTGGCTAAAATTTTCTTATTGATTGCCCGAATATTCTTCCGACACTGCTCTTCCACGCTACCCATGGCGTCCCGTCATGCCACATATATTGCATGCAGGGGTTTGCTGAAGGTTGCCCCTGTCTTGAAAATCTAAATCCCGATTGTGCGGCTACGCAATTGCATTTGCTAGATGCCATCCAGGGTTGGAGTGTCAGGGTTGACGGGTTGGCTTGCTTTTGACTTCTGGCAGGTATTGCTGTGGTGGTATGTTGAGCGAAGTCCTGCGCAGCCGGTGCCTAGCTCGTGCATGAACGAATAGTGGTGCAAGGGGAGGGGTAGGGTGGGAGATGGGAATATAAAGACCTAAAACTAAGCTATAGCTATAGGGAAAGGATACAGGGGGGAGCTAAAGATAAATCCAATACCATGGGGCTGATGTTGAAACCCCGGACGGGTATGTCGGTCGGTTAGAATGGGACACGCGCCGGAATTGAATAACGACGTTGTCACAATAAAAGTCATGAAGGTAGGTGGAGGTATGACCCTGTGATGATTTGAGAATGAGTGTGGTAATGGGGGGTGAAAAATGTATTATTAATTTGTGAGGGAAGGGAAGAATATAATAAGGGCTGAAGGAAGTACGAGGTGCCATAGCAATGCAAACCGATAGATTGGGTATCATGAGGAAGGATATGCGGAAGGGTAGAAGGAAGGAACAGGATAACGGATGCTGGAATGTAAAGCCTTAGATTTGTGTTGAGTCAGAAAATGAATTAGTCTGAGGTGTGTGCTAGTGAGTAGTGATCGCTAGCTAGCTTCAATCTATCAAAATGGTACCAAGCTACGGTGTTTGTTGATAAGCATTTACAATTTGCTTTATTGTTCTTTACTTCGAGTACTCTATACGGACCGTCGAAGCGAGGGGTGAGTTTAGGACGCATAGAGTCACTGGTGTGTACTTTTCTGAAAACTAAGGCGCCGACACCTATGGACTTGGTGCGTGCAATCTTATGTTGATATGACAGTATCTGATCCCTAGATTTTGTGAGAAACTCTTTAGCTTTCTGGAACGCAATCTTATTTCTGTTTAAAAGATATTCTGCATAACTGTCCGAGTATTCAGGTTTGCGTCTAGTCTGGAAAAGGTCATACGGCAGTCTTTTGTCGGTACCGTACAGGAGAAAGTGTGGAGTATTTCCAAGGGATGAATGGAAGGTGCTGTTAATGGCGGATTGGATGGTGAGGAGGAGATCGTCCCAGTTGTCAGATGTGGTGTCGACCAGTGATCTCATAAACGTTAAAATGGAACCATTAAGGCGCTCGGTAATTCCATTGCTTTGTGGTCTATAAGGTATGATGTTCATGTGGGTGACATTCATGATCTTACATAGGTTGTCCATTACCTCATTCTGAAATTCTGTCCCGTTGTCACAAGAGAAGTACATAGGTGTAGTGTACCGCTGGATGAAATCATGGAAAGCTTTTGCAACGACTTTCGGTAAAGTTATCCACGAATACGAAAATGTGTTCATTCCCACTACGCGTGGTTACGAAACCTGATAAAGTGTCGCAGGAGACCTTCTCAAAAGGAAAATCCGGAGCGTCGTAGTGCAAGGCAGGGGCGGGCTGGTTGGTGGAGCCTTTGAAATGACAAACTTTGCAAGACTTAACATGCTTCTTTACCTTTGTGATGAGTAAGGGGAAGAAAAATCTCTGTCGGGCCATCTGAATGGCTTTATACACTCCACAGTGTGCTGCTTTACGTGACTCGTGTACGAGTTGAATGACTCTTGGTTCGAGTGATTCCGGAATTACTACGACGTCTCTCACGAAAACACGACGTTGTCGGCTAAATAAAATTGTCGGACTGGCAGGCGTCTGACAGGAACCAAGGGTTTGCCTCTCCCTAGTTTGCCTATTATGTCCATGCAAATGGGGTCCTTGCGTTGCGCACAGCGAATTTCTTCCTCGGAGGGAGGGTTTACATGTTGGTTAGCTGCGTTAGCTAACCGGCGCAGTGGTTCGGGCCTCATGACATTTAGCAAAGCTAGGAGGGAAGGGGGCGGACTTACAGGCTTGTAATTCCGCGGGGATGACAAGGGTGCGCTGGAGAGAGCATCCGCGACATTTTGCCGGCCAGGTAATTAGACGATCGTTACGTCGTATTCGGTTAAGACTTCTATGGCACGTGCCCGTCTTCCATGGGGATCTCTGCCGTGAAGGACGGTTGGGAGAGCGGCGTGATCGGTGTGTACTTCTATTTTATAACCGAGTATCAACTCCCGGAAGTGATGGAGTGCATAGGTGATAGCTAAGAGTTCTAAGATAGCTCTGCCGGTATGAGGGTCCTACTTGCAAAGGCTATGGGGCGCAGCTTGCCATTTACCTTTTGGTGAAGTGTTGCGCCTCATCCTACGCTAGACGCGTCAGTCGTGAGCACAAAGGGCAACACAAAATCAGGGAAGGCCAGAACGGGTGCGATGGCTAGTAATGCCTTCAGTTGCAGGAAGGAGTCCTCCGTCTCTTTGGCCCCTCAAAGAGTACGTCTTTCTTAACCAGCGTCGTGAGGGGTTGCGCAATAGATCTTTAATCTTTGATAAACGGCCTATAAAAACCGGAAAGACCAAGGAAGGACTTCAAGTCTTTTTGATTTTGTGGTCTGGGGAAGTCAATCACGGCTTGTACTTTGTTCTGATTGGGTGCAATGCCATTGGACGTTAAGGTATGAACTAGGAAATCGAGCTTTGACCGAAAGAATTGGCACTTTCCAGGGTTGATGGTTAGCCCTGCGCTTGCTAGACATTCGAATATTTGACACAACTTTTTCTCATGTTTAGAGACATGTGGAACATATTAAAATGTCATCCAGATAAACCATAACCTGATCGTTAATCATACCACTGAGCACGACAGACATCAATCTATTGAAGGTAAGAGGAGAATTACGTAGGCCAAATGGTGTTCTCAGGAATTCAAAGTGTCCCATGTGAGTAGAAAATGCGGTAAGTGGTTGGCTTTCTTTAGCTACTGGCACTTGTAAGAAACCCTTAGCCAGGTCAAGAGTGGAGAAAACTTGATTTCCAGAGCCAATATCTTGCAGTAACAGACGAAGATTCGGAATAGGGAACGGTTCTGGAATGGTCACTGCATTAAGCGTACGGTAATCCACCAACGGTCTATGTGATCCGTCCTTTTTGGGGACGAGAATCATGAGACTGGCCCAGGGCGAATTACTTCTCTTAATCAAGTTCATGTCCAGCATTCCCTGCACTTCATTTTTGAGAGCTTTCCGCTTTGAATGCGGGATTTTATATGATGGAATGTAAACTGGTTTCGCATCAGGCTCGAGGGAAATGGAGTGTTGGATCAGGTCAGTACTTCCTGTGAGACGGTCTTTTGACGGCAGTACGGTCGGGTAATCGTGAATTTTTTTTCCAAGATATTATAGCCGTCCTGAAAGGCTAATTTCTGTGACATAATATCTTGAAGGACTTCATTGTTAACCTGGGGAGGGTTATGTGATGCTGCGCAAACGGGGGTGGGAGTAGGCAAGTTGAATTCGCGAATCGGGAGATCGGTGAAGCCTCCTCTAATCTCGAGGGGGACTGGGGTCAAATTCATGAGGTGTACCTGGCATTTACCATTTACTATTTTATAAAGTGAAGGCAGAGCTGCGCAGCCTTTTACTCATACATAGTCTGTTAAAACCAGTGCCGTGCAATCTGCCGTCGATGCGGACACGTTACATAAGAGGTCACTGAAAGGGGGGATCGTCGTCGTTGCGGTCAAGGTAAGTTAGGGCAAAACATCGTTACGTCCATGAATGAGCGCGGGGGTCGTCAGTGTCACTACGAACGGGTGATGGAGGTCTCGCAAAGGTAACGTTGCGGTCGGCTCTTCTGTCTTGATTGGAGCGATCCGCAGCGCGGGCAGCTAGAGAGGGGTTTAAGGGATGATGGGGAGGGAGGGTGGGGGAGGTCTGGGGTGAGTCGCTGTCGTGCGTGCAGGTAGTCCGTTTTCTTAGCGTTGTTCATATATCAACATCGACGGGTGAAAAGGATCGGGGTGTGTCCACAAACATAAGGGCTCTCTCAGGGGGTACTTAACATCACTGAAGATGATGGAATTACTTTGGGGGTGCAGGGAAATGCCGCTTCTGAACAAGAAATCATGACCCAGTAGTAGATTACCTCTAGTGAAATTTTTTACAACGGCAAATGAATATGGAAAGGTAATACCTCCGATTTCAATGTTTAGAACCTTTTAAGGTATCAGGGGAAACTACGCTACATGACGAACTGTTATTCAAGAAAAAGTATGCATGACGATTATTCAATGTAGAGGGGAGGAGAGGAGGCTGGCTTTCGTCGTTGGGAATGCATAATGTTGATATATGGTGGCTGGGGTCTATTACGTCTGGTGCCAAATGAGGGGATCGCAGAAGTCGTTCTGTAAGTCGCTTATGTCTGTCTATATTTGCGTTGTTTAAGCAAGTCGAGGGTTATTTTAACCTGCTCTGGGAAAGTTCTGCAATTTACCTAGTTATGTCTTTCTAAGGTATGGTGATACGGGCACGATGGGGGGGAACAGACAGGCCGACGCGATATGCCTGTACCTTGTACAATTAAAACATTGCTCGGGGTTTGGTAACCATCTCGTTATTGCGGGTTTATTGCTGGAAGGGCGAAGTGCTGTCTGGGTAAGGTATGGTGACGGTTGATGATGGGATTTGGTGTGTTAAAGTGTGTTGTGGCGTGCTGATTGTTGTTTGGTTGGGTGTTTGGTTGTGTGTGTGTTTGTTCTGTGTCACGACGCCTGCAAGTACGGTTGCCGTAGGTGCCTTTTCTTTTACTGATTTAGCGAATTCGCCGGGAAGTGAATGAATAGAGACTAATTCACAGGATCTCCAGACCTTTTCCTTAACCTCCAATGGTCGAGACGAGGCTAGAATTTCTTTAGTGAAGTAAGTCATCCACGAACTGTAGTTTTCACCATTAAATTCTGTTTTAATTGGGCAGGGCTTGTCAGACGGTATGGACTGTACCCATTTCCAAATCACAATTTGGAGCTTATTACAGTACGACCGTACATCCTGTTCGGACAGCGACGCTGGCTTCATTGCAATAAGGGCTGCGAATTGCAAATGATGACCTGCGTCGACTGGCCGGAAGGATGCTTGGAAGACCGATTTAAATCTTTCCCAATTGCATAAGGCCAGGGGTGCAGTCTTAAACGTGTCCAGAGCATCACGTACGTCAGGAATTGTAAGGTCTAGTCGACACTCAGCACTTATAACGCAATGTTCATTAAATTTCGGGTCGGTGTTGGGAACTCCACTTTGTCGTACCGATATTTCAACATCCCTTAAGAAACTTTCAACGGGCATAGAGGTTCCATCAAATTTCGTCAACACATTGAAGGTCTGGTGAGATCGGTACTGCGCCATGGTGAGGTTTGCATGGGAGGATGGGTGGGGGTTGGAGGATGGAGAAGGGTTGGCCAAGGGAGGGGTCAGATTAGAAGAGTCAGAAATGGGGTTAATAGGGAGAGAGTTAGCAGTAGAGGGGTATTCTACAGGTGGAGAAGTATGATGAGAGGTGGATGGGGCGGATGGTTGTTTACAGAGGCCAAGGGCAAGGTAATTGAGAGAGCCCTAGGCCCTAAGCAGACAGGAGAATTAAACCCAAGTTGCAGAGAAGACTGTGAAGTGTGTATATTTTTGGCGAGAAATGCCGTTTAAGTACAAAAAGGACAAAGTAACACTGCTGGGTCGTTTGTGGCTGAGTGTGCTGATTGGCCGACGGCTGCATCCTTATCTTCCGCGTCTCGCCCCGCTTGCCTGCCGGCTGACTCGGTGTAGGGGCAATTATACCGAGCGATATGCGCCGGTGCTGTGTGAGGCAATTAAGTGGAGCGAGACAGCGCCGGTGCCGAGGTGATTGTGGCGTCCGCCACAATGCCTCCCCCCTATAGAGGAAGAAAGGACTTCACAGTGAGGATCCTGCGTGTACGAGAATGGGCTCCGGATCTCGTGTAGGTGGCGCCATCATGGTGAAAAGGCGAACTCGGCTATCCTGCTGGGGTGTAGGGTGGGTGATGAGAGCGACGGGTAGGTCTACTGGCGGCGAATAGCCGGGCTCCCAGGCGGAGGTCCTCTCGCTGAGTGTCGCTTGGGCCGTTGTTGTGGAAGAAGTCTTTGGGCACGACGAGGGGCTGGTCATGCTGATGTTGCAGAGGGTGACTTTTGCCCAGCAAAGGTTGGTAATGGCCAGGTGTACTGCCAGGAGTTCTCTGTTGCATGTCATGGGCTTGTTGGCTGCCTTGGATTTCTTGCTCCAGGGGAACTCCTACCGGGACTTTGCTGGCGTCTGTAGTGAGGCAGAGCTGGGCGTCGGGGGCGGTTGTCTCTGTTGTTCGGTGTTGTGGCCATGTTGCGTAGTGGCCACCTTCCATGTTGTTTTGGATGTCTACGAGGCTTCCACCTACATCCATTGAGACAATGGTAGGCCGCATTGCCGAACCGTTTGTGGTACGAGCAGATACCGTCTGCGGCAAGGTAACGGGCGAAGGGCCTCCGGTTCGTGTTGGTCCCTCGGGCAGTTGCTGCGTTTTTAAGATTTCCCTGAGTTCTCCACGTGCATCCATCCAGACAATTACAGGCTGCACTGCCGATTTCCGAGTGGCAGGTTGGGGATGTTGAAAACTTGTCGCACCCTCTCAGAAGGAGAAAGAGAAAACTCCTTCAACAGCTCCTGCTTCAGAGTGTCGTACTCAATTTCGTCCGGCTAGTTATCTAACCAGGGGGCTGCTTTAGAGGTCGCCTTAACTATATTCTTGAGCCTGAAGACTGTGAAGTGTGTATATTTGCTTGCTTGCTTTATATGAAGTAAAGTGAGGAGTAATAAGAGAAGAGAGGGAGGAGGGAAAGTTAGAAATGGAAATAAGTAGAAGGATGACAGGCGGGGGGCGAAACCCCGTGCATGGTTACATAAAAAATGCATCTATTTTCGTCATATATGGAGTACGGTCGGGGAGGGGAGTAAGTGATGGACTGGGTTAATGCTGACGTTATGCTGACGTGTTAGGAGTGGTAAGTATAGTATAAATGGGTGAAAGCAAACTGAACGAAATAACTTTAAAAGATAAACTTGTGTGAACTTAAGTAAACAAACGTAAAGAACCTCTTTTTTGTTTTTTGTTTTATATATATATATTAGGATTTTAAGAGTTATTTAATTTTTAGTTGATTTTATATTTAATTGTTTTTATTTTATTTTATGGTTTTGTAAGGGAAAACATAGTGACTTAGATAATAATGGTTAATTCAAGTGAAATTATTTTTAGTTGATTTTATATTTTATTGTTTTTTATTGAATGACAATATTAATATAACTAATTCTACGAGAAAGTAGGAACAATAAGAATTGTATTTTTATTTGATTTTGTTATTTTATATTTTTATATTGGTTTTTGATTGCTGCAAACAAAGGCAAACAAATTGAAGAGGTGAGGAGTTCCAGGGTAGATCGAAATAGAAAAGGGGGTGACGAAGGGGAGATCGGCTAGATAAAGAGGGATGGGGGATGGGGGATGGGGTGAGATGATGACATGGATAATTGGATAAAAAAATAAAGTGGCATAAATAAATATCGCAGGGGGGAATGAATTCTGTGACAACAAAGGTCTGACTTAGCAAATGGGAGGGAACGAAGAAAGAGAATGGTAACATAAACATGGTGAACAAAACATGGTGAACAAAACACAAAATGGTAAAATAAACAAAGAATAGAACAGGGAAGGGATGAGAGGAGTCCATCGGAAATATAAAGAGAGGAAGGAAGCGAGAGTATAGAGAGAAACAGGGTGAAGATTAGTGAAAGAAGTAAGAGGATGGATAACATACGGAGACCATCGAGTAGATGTGGTGTCACACATATCCATATACATACGTGTATACATATAAATATACATACACACATACATATATAAATACGTACACACGCACGAACAGGATGCCATTATGTTGTTTGGGGGAGATAGTGAGATTGCAGGCGGGGAATGACGACCCAAGTGAGGAATTGGAAAAACATATCATAACATAATAGGCTATTTTTTTTTTTTTTAATTATTATTTTTTATAAATATATATATTTTTTCTTCCTTTTTCCGTAGAACATCTCCATCCTGCTCGTCCTCTGACTCGCGTGCCTACATAAGTGCAATTTCACGAGTGCAATCCCATAATCACAAGCAATCGAGTTGGAGTCCGTACCAAGTTTGGAAGATGTTCAGTCCTTTAAATAACTCCGTGTATAGTTCCGTGTTGACGATCCCACGACCACTAGGCGGGCCGAGGCGGGCAAAGTGAATAAATCGTGGCAACTTTTTTTTTTTTTTTTTTTTTTTTCACTACTTCTAGTGTTGGAAATTGTCCGTGTTTCGCATTAGCCACCCGGTCATGATTCTCAAGGTTGTTCTTTACTGTTTAGGTGGCATATCTTTAATTAATAATATTGGAATTGATAATGATGTTGTATTATCTCGGAGGTGGTGATTGACTTATGGTGTTAAAGGATTCTTCAGTACTAAGTAGTTTACTGACACATTCTGCTGCCAAGAGAGGATCAAGAGGGGTATCTGAGGTTAAACTACTGTATTGTTGTGGCCTTATAGGATCTAATACAGGGCAGCACAAGACATAATGTAGAAGTGGTTCTTCAACAATGGCGTGGCAGTGTTGACGCTCTGGGAAAGCGTTCAGCAATTTCCCAATGACAGCGATAGCCTAAGCGAAGGCGGTGTAGGATGGTTGCATTACTTCTCGTCATCGAGCGTGGTATGATGATGGGTTGGTTGTCCGTGACTGTTTTGTACCAGAGCCCAGAAGGAAAACCTGCTTGAACCCAGACTAAATGCTGGATGTTGGAAACTTGGAAGGAGGCTTTCTTGGCTAGTTTCTTGATGTGGCTGATACTTGAACGGACCGTGGTGACGTGGCTGTATCGTAAGCTATCTTTGGCAGCGAGATCAGCAAGGTCATTTTGGCTAATCCCAGCATGACTAGGTATCCACTGAAAGTGAATTGACTTTCCTTGATCTTAGAGTTGTTGAATCTTGAATAAGGCTAGAGTAATGAGCTGAGTATTGTCATCAGGGGGACGCTTTTGAAGACTATGAATGGCTGAGAGGGAGTCGGTTAAGATGTAAATAGAATCTTGAGGTAAGAGGAGAGCATGTGTAAGGGCTCCCTTTATTGCAAAGAGTTCTGCTTGTGAGATGCAGGAGTTGCCAGAGATCCTGCTCTTCCTGTATGAGGTTCAACAGAGCCGTCGGTAAAGATGGTGGCAATTTCCGGATTGGATACAAGTAGCTGAACATCTTCATTGGCACGTGTAAAGTGGTCAAGGTTACAAAGTGCTTTTGGCTGGGTCAAGGTGTCTTTGTGAAAGTGAGCTAAGGGCATGTCCCAAGGTTTGGGTATGGTGTATCCAGGATGGGAACAATCGAGTCCCCTACTCCTGATAGCAGGCAGGAGATTTAGCGCATCTGGGGATTGTAAAATGCCTTTGCGCCAGATCTGACGTGGGGGAACAGCTTTTTGGTGAAAGACAACATTCCGCAGGGATCTGGCGAGTGGGCCATTATCAGTTCTGGAGACGATCTTGCAGACCAAGCCAGCAACCATTTGTTGAATTCTCGTAGCAAGACGAGATGGGATTCCTCACATAAGTTGGCAAGCCTAGTCCAGCGTGGTGCTCCGAGAATGAGACGCATGCATTTATTTTGGATGGTTTCCAATTTGGAAACCTGAGGCGAGGTTAGGTGCAGCAAGGACACAGAGCTGTAATCTATAATGGAGCGTATTGCATGTATATAGTAGGAGCGCAAGACATGATAACCTGCGTCCATGTCTAGTCCAGTTAAACGCTTCATGACATTGATGCGGGATTTGGTCTTGTCTAGGAGGTACTTCAGTTGGGATGCAGAGTCACCTTGACTATTCAGATATACCCCTAAACATTTGTGTGAATTGGTCCACTCAACCTTGTCACTATCGATGTAGAGCCTTTGATCAGGTATAAATGTCTGGTTTGTAAGGATCTGGGTTTTCCAAAGCTTATTTTCAGGCCAAGATGTTTGCACCTACCGACGAGACGGTCAAGAACCATCTGGGCATGCACAAATCTATTGCGACCAGTGGAGATGACTTGGAGGTCATCTGCATACGCTAATAAGTACATATCAGATGGAAGTTGGATCGATAATAGGTCAGCAATAAGAATATTGAAAAGGAAAGGACTGACAATGCCACCTTGTGGTGTTCCATTCTCAAAGGACTGCACATCTGAGAGAGTGCCTTGAAATTGGACATGCGCCTTTCTGTCCTGAAGATAGTCTTTCGTCCAAATCAGAAGTTTGCCGGAGATACCTCTGGAGGCGAGGATACTGATGATGACTTTGGTGTTGGCCAACTCAAAGGCTTTCTCGATGTCCAAAAAGGTAATGATGCTGTCAATGCCGTCTGTGATGGAGTATATGGTGGCAAGATTATCGTGCTGAGTCCTTTAGTATAGGCATAAATATGTTGATGGGGATGAGGTATATAGTATGACAGTCTTGTAAGAATGGCACGTTCCATTGTCTTACCTAAGCAAGACAGGAGAGAAATGGGTCTGTAAGAGGTAGGTTGACCTGTTTTGGGAATGGGTTGGATGACTGCAAGTTTCCAACTGGTAGGAAGACAACCAGCAGCAAGGGACTTGTTGAATAGGAGATGGAGCTGACTAAGGGCTTCAGGGCCAAGGTGATTTAGCATGGAGTAGGAAATACTATCCAAACCTGGAGCTATATCGGTACTAATCTTTAGAGCCTGCTTTACCTCCCGTTGGGTGAAAGGTTCGTCAGACTCTGCAGTTTCATGCAGAGCCTGTTGGATATCAGAATCTTTCTGTGGCGATAAGGCTGCAAGGCGGTTTCTCGTCGAGAGTGTAAGCTGAGAGGTGTTCTGGTTACGAAGGTCGTTAGCAGTGCATCTGCTTCGGTCTTGGGCTGTGGGTGACGAGCCTGTGGTTTGAATTTTCCAGCAACAATGTTCAGTTTTCGCCATAAGTCATGTAAGGAGGTGTGATTTAAGGATTCTCACCATTCAAGCCATCTATTTGTTTTAATTTCTTGTATTTCCTTCCGAATCAAGGGGATGGCTTCCCTGTACATCTGAAGAAGCACAGGTGAAGGATGTTTGTGCAGGGTCTTACGGAGAATGAGGAGACGATGTCAAAGCTCCCTTACCCTGTCGTCGTAGAACCAGTGGTTGCGGTGATGTGTGGTGGGTGTTGTCAGAGGGATAGTCTGATTTGCTGCAGTGTGTATGGCTTGAACGATTTCTGATTCGAGCTGATCTATGTTAGGTGGATCAAAACCGATGGCCCAGGTTTCCATCGACTGAGTATATAAGTGCTAGTTTGCCTTCTTCCATTTAAGCTCCATTTAAGAGTGGGAGGAGGAGACGGTATACTAGGTGTGTCAATGGTGGCAGTCATGGTGAAGTGGTGAGAGGCCAGATAGGAGTGAAGAGACCAAGTCATCAATGAGGATAATGGAGTTGAAGCGAACAGTAAATCCAAGACTCCCCCTCGCATATGTATAGATGTCCTCTTGCTTATGAGAGAGACTTGTGGGAAGTCTTGTAAGAGACGAATGAGATGGTGACCAGAGGTGCAGGTTTTATGAGCACTGGAAGTGGAAGGATTGTTCCACAAGGGATCATGAGTGGTAAAGTCTCCACATAGAATTGATGGTGAGTCGTTAACTATTGTGAAAATGTGGTCAAGTTGGTCTGGCTGATTCACGGGGGGGGGGGGGCGGTAAATGTTGAAAACATGAAAATCGCCTTCTAGTAAAGAGACGGTGACACCTTGATATTCAATTTCCGGATTGCAGTGGGCAAGAAGGTGAATGGGTTTGGCTAAGATATCAGTTCGAACAAAGATGGAGTTGCCTCTATTTGTGCCAAGTTGATAGAAATTGTGAAAGCCATTATAATTCTTGAGATTGATGTCGGATTTGAGCAGTTTCTTGCAGGTCGACATCATACCTAGTTTCAGCTAATGCAAGGCTTAGAGTAGGGAGGTTGGTTTTCAGTCCAATGACATTCCACTGCAATATGTGAAGGCTGTTAGAGCCGGGAGAGATGCTAGTCATGATCTTCAGGAGCATCTGAGTCCATATCAGAGTCTACATAACGGAGGAGCTCTTCGCAATGATTAGAATCGCTTGGATTGGAGGTGTTTGGTATGTCAGAAATGTGGATAACTGGAGGGGATCCATCTTCAGAGGCATAAAACTCGACATTGGTGAGAGTAGGCAGGTGAACATCAGCGTCCGTGGACTGTTTGGTGGAAAGATGGGTCTGTGACTGTTCTGTGGAGTCTCTGTCACTACTTGAGGAGGACCGTCTAAAGCGTTTTCTCTGAGATAGGTGATCTGGGGTCATGTCAGTGGAATCGGTAGACTTCGCAGATGGTGTGGGATGGCCAACTGGCGCAGTCGTTGACGTATCAGTCTGAGGAAGAGAGGGAAAAGCTTCCAAGGAGATACTGGGAGCGCTTGTATCTTCGTAGTCGACTGTGGAAGTAGAGGGAGTTTTCATAGGGGGATGTTTGTAGGCTGAAGAGTTGAGCACAGTTGTTACTGCCTCCTTTATTAGATGTTGGTCTGTCTGTCCCCCAACTAGGAGTAAGCCCATCTGGAGAATAGAGGAGAGAAAATCTACCTCTAGTGTTGATTCTCGTTGATGACAGTGGCAAGGTCGTGGAGGAATAGATGGAAGGGAGGATGGTGAGGGCCAGGAGATTTTGGCTGCAGCCGAAACTGTGCTGGTATAACTGACAGAAGTGGTAGGAAGACTAGAAGAGGGAGGGGCGGAAGTGTTGCCCCACGAATTGGTTTTTCGTGGGGAGAAGCGACCAGATGGAGCTCTGGAGGTTCGTAGCCCTGCCGGAAGATTTAGCCTCTTGTGACGTTCCTCATAAATAGGGTTCCATGCATGATGGCCTAATCCACAGTTTGGGCACTTAGCTGTGGGTCGGGAACCTTCCTTGATTTTGCGGATGCATATGTCCGTGAGGTGCTCTTCTGAGCAAACTCCACATCGTGGTTTGGAACGACATTTGGTCACATGGTGATCAAACCGTTGGCACTGGGTGCACCTCAAAGGTTCCCGATAGTATTCTTTGAGGGAGAAAGTTCCAAATATACCGAGGTGTATCTCTGTAGGTGGGTCGCCGACAATAGTTACAAGAATTTGCCGGGTTTCTTCCTTGGAGGAGCGAACCCTCAGACGGGTTGCGGACTCGATCTGGGGATGTTCTTCGAAGCGTTCCATTGGAAATCCCAAGGGGTATCCTTCAAGGACCATTCTGGCGGTGGATTGTAGATGTTAAGGCAAATAGCCTTACCTCTACTGAGGATGTTGGTAGTTTGCAGGATATCGAAGGTCTCTTTGGTTTTGGCCTGCAGGATGTAGTCACCCTTTGGTGTCAGCTTCATGGAGAGCTGCAGGGTAGGAAAGTTCTTCTCAAGAGCGAGAAGAGCAGCAGTGGAGGAGGTCTTCAGACTGGGAAACAATGAATTGAGTGGTGAGAGGAGCATCACTGGGAGAGGCTGTCGAGGGTTTATCGAAAGCAGCTGATGTAGGCTGCGACGACACAGCTCCGCTGGTCGTTGCGTCCATCATTTCAGTGGGGAGTTCGGAGGGTTCATCTACTGTCGAGGGGACAGATACTGTACTGTCGAGGGGACAGTCTGGAGACTGACAGTGTCAGAAAGATCTTGAGCTTAAGTGAGAGACTTTTTCTTGACCTTTCCCATCTCGAAACAAAGCTATGATGGCTCACTTCCCTGCCAAATTCCTCATTAATACCTATAGACAATAAAATGAGGAAAACGACCCTAATAAAGAAAACCCGGCTCCAAAGATTAAAGCAGCCAGTCTACTGCCCTCCTTTGTGGCACTGCCCGCAAGGTTCACCTTCTCTTTAGAGGGGACCCAAGGTAATGAAGTGGCCAGACCCTCCCCAAAAGAAGAACAAGGGAAAAGAAAACTCTTATCTCTTGAAAGTGGACAGGAATCTGTCTGAATTTAAATTATTCTTCAGTGGCCGACGATCTTGCAGCTGAGCAGAGGTGAATCCTTCGCTCACTACATAGATGGCCAGCTCCCGGGGATGCCGGAACCGTACTTCTCAAATCAACTCTCTCGCTTGGCATGAAAGTGACCAGCTTAGCATGGAACACGGGTGCAGCTCGCACCCGATGGTGATGGGGACCTTTGCTGAACGAAAGATCTTGCTGCGACGACGGCGGCGAGAGAAAAGGGGGGGGGGGCGATCGTGATCGTAATCGAAAAGAGAGGAAGAGGAGAATCAGATTCGCGAAGGAAGGGGGAAGAGAAGATCTAAGATAGTAGCTAGCTACCTAAAAGGAAGTATTAGTAGGAGTGGATAAAAGATGGGGTCGTAACCCCTTGCTGGTCATAAATTGAGTTTGGTTAGCCTGTTACGTGGTCAGTGGTACCGGTAATTGCCGAAGGCTGGAGAGTATTTATTTTCTTTCGTTTCTCTGCTGATTGGAGAGTGCCCATTGCCTTGTAAATATGCCTGTATTACCTACTTCAATGTGTATATAAATAAGGTCAAAACTATTCATGATATTGTTCCCTTCACCGTTGATATTTATTAGGTATATATATAAATTTAGACATTCTTTATATCAAAATTAGTATGCGAACCCATCAACACACTCTCATGCTCATGCACTGAGTGTGCATGTGCATCTATACACCTACACGTGCACAGGCATGTATGCTTGCTTGCATATACATACACATACTCCTGCATACGTTATACATGCATAATTCACACATGTACATGTGCGTGTACATACAAGTACTCTACGTCTTTGTACATATGCATACATACTTGTACATACATAATATATATACACACGCGCACACACATACATATGCATGTACATATACATATACTTAATATACATATGTACATATACACATGCATATACACAGGTGCACACATATATGTATCCAAGCATATGCATACACCCTTACTTTGCCCTTATCCTTTTTTTTTTTTTTTTTTTTTTTCTCCGTAGGTCATCTCCATCCCGCCTATTCCCGGAGTTTATCTGTCATTGTGTGTGGAGGTTGAGTCAACTTTCGCACACTCACGACATATAAAAACCGATTCGTCAGCGAGTTTGTAAGGTACCGTCTTCACGCGCCTCTCTGTCCTTCGTCTCGGTCTCCTCACTCGCGCGAGAGGAGATCGTGGCGTCGGCTGTGCGAGGCTGGTGAAGTGACTGTCTCCAGCTCCTCCGTGTTGCAATACTGTCCCAGGCAGTATTGCAACCTTCGAGGAATGTTGAAGACAGTTTCTGATGTTGATATTAATTCATGTATTGTCTTTATTAGATGGTTATGTCAGTGTCTACATAGACACAGATAATTTATCCCTTTTAGCCAGATGTGTGCCAGTGGGAAAGAGGTTGGTATGGTCAGTTGTTACCTGTTTGTTTTTGAGTATATGTTGTTTGGGCTGATTCTTGTCAAGCTTCTAGGCCACCATCGGTGCCCCCCCTCTGTGGATGTGTGAGCTTCTTTTATGCTTTCATAGTTTGTGTCCTCAAGGTATTCTAGACGCTCCCATGTCCTCGTTGCTGGTGGTGGTTTCTTATGTTTATTAGGTCTATTTTGTAAAGTGTGTGGAGTTGCCTGATAGATGGGCGTGGGTTGGGCCACCTTATTCCTTTTGCCCATAGGATAGCTTTGTTCTGTATTGCCTGTAGTTTATACCATGATGACAGGGCCATCGTATTTAGAGGGACTGGTGGATATTCAAGTATTGGTCTAGCATTTTGTACAAGTATATTTTTATATCTTCTGGGCATCCCGAGAATCTCTTCAGCTTTGCTAGTACGTTGTTGGCTATATTGATTCTCTCTTTGATGTGTGCTGCAATACCCGTGTGTGTTATTTTCAAGCCCAGAAGTTTCCCTTCTTTTGCGAACCCCACATCTATGCTAGCAAGATCGGGGTTTCCAGGTTTTGTCCTGGCGGCAGCGATTATCAGAAATTTGTTTTTGTTTGTTTTTATTTTCCATTCTTCTTCGAATCTATTTATGGCCGCTATAATTGTTGTCTTGGTGAAGAATGAGAGATGATTTGCGTAATGCCGTCTGCATACATTATGTAATTGCTGTTTGTTGGGGGGGGGGGTGTAGGCGATGTATATAATGAAGAATGTGGGTGAAAGCACACTCCCCTGTGGAACTCCACTCAGTAGTGGGAATTCCTGCCCTACTAATTGGCCAACTCTTATTTTAGCTTTCCTGTCTTGTATGAAGTTACATAGTATACATAGTGAGGGTTAGGTGGTGTTTAATGCCAGGAGCCACACCTTGTCGAAGCTTTTGCGACATCACGGAGGACGAAGTTTACTTTTTTGTTATTTGCAAGGGCAAGAGCTATCTCTTCATATGCAATGGCTATTGCTGTAGAAGTTCCCCTTGACTGTCTGAATCCGTACTGCTGGATATTAAGCAGCTGGCTGTTCTCGAGATGTGATCGGAGGCGGGTGTTGAGGATTCTTTCAAATATTTTCCCTGGTATTTCTAACAGGGAAATTGGTCTAAAATTTTCCGGTCTATTGGGTGGCTTTCCTGCTTTTGGTATGTGTAAGAAGCACTGTTTGGAATCTCTGGGGTAAGTAGCCTGAGGCCAGAGATGCATTAAGGATATTGATTAAGCGCTGGATCATTATGAGAGGAATGTTTTTGACTTCCAGTTTTCTGATCAGACTGATTCCAGGTGCTTCATTCTTATATCTCTCTTGGTCGAGCTGCATGTTTTCTGTGTTGGAGATCTGGAATACATTTCTCCAGCATGTTTGGTGAACTGCTTCTTTTCTTCGTCAGAATATAACTTCTTGCCCTGATGATCATAGAGATAGGACTTACTTTGTTGTTGTTACCCATTAAAGTCTCAGATGTTGCAGAAGTCCTTTAGGTCTTTAGATTCTGAGGCAAGATTGCTCTGCCCATTTGTTATTAAAAAGCGATCTACATGTCTCTGTTAGCTGAACCCTGATTGAGTTGAATCGCTGTCTCAGCTCCTGGTCCCAACCTCTGATGTTAGCAAGGGTTCCTATCCCTTCATACTGGGACTGAAGGTGCAGTAGTTCAGGGGAGCTTGCAGGATGTGGAGCAGTTCTGTATGCTGTTTTTGGTATGCAGGCTTCTTTGGCCTCTATTAAGTCGTCATACCACCTTTCAGTTTCCAGGTCAGTGTCTAGAATGGGTTTTCCATTTAGATCATTGCCTGGTTTAGCTTGTAAGAGTTCCCTGAATCTGTCCCAGTTGGCCTTCTTATAGTCAAATCGAGGGTTAGTTGGGATGAGGATTGGGTTTATTGACAGTTCTAGGAAAATGGGTAGGTGATCCCTGGTTATTATGTTGCCAAGTGTAATACGGGTGTTGAGGTATCCATATCTATTACATAGGATGATATCTGGGCTCGTGGCTAATCAAGGTGGGGAAGTTTAGGCCCAGGTGATTCAGAAGGCCGTCCGCCATTAGTCTGAATAAGCTATTACCAACATTATTGTTGTCACTGTGGCCAAATACTCTGTGTCTGCCATTGAGGTCTCCCACGATGTAGACAAGTTTTGGGAGTCTGAGAAGTCTGAGTACATTGGGGTATGGTAGAAATGGGCGACACTGGGGTAGGTATCCAGTAGCTATTATCATTGGTCCTCTAATTGTGTCAACTTCGACAGCAAGGAATTCCTGGTTGAAGTCGTCCAGGATACGGTGTTGCAACCCTCGTCTCACGGACAATGGCCACCCCATCGGCTCTCTCCCTAGTTTTATTTCTTTGATAGATTGTGAAGGGAAAGATTTTCAGTCTCTCACTGTCTTGGAGCCCATGGCTGTTCAGCAGAATTGTCTGGGTTTTGAGCACTGTATATATTACAAAGTTCGTGTCGCCTTGTGCCAATGTAGGACGTTATGCTGGATTATTTTTAGATTCATTTTGCTGATTTGGGTGGTGGTTGTGTTGTTTCAGCATATTCGTTTCTGATTCCCTTTAATTTGTGTCGTCCTATTATTATTGTTCCATGTACCTCAATGGGCGATCGTGGCAACTTCAACACGGAATATATACCTTTGAGCCACGGCAAGGTGGCCAGCCCTCTCTCCCCGTGATTGGCTAATCCACGCCGCACGCATGTACCTGCCAAGTACCGCCAGGTGTGGTTGGCAGAGCCGAAACTCGCTTGCTTTCTATGTTGTAATTATGCTGTGCAGCGTGGATTAGCCATTCCTTTGGGGATTCTGAGGGTGACTTGTTTTTATTTTTGTTGTTGTTTTATAGCCTTAACAAATAAACAAACAGAAGTCCATAGCCATGATCAAGAATCGGTGCGTGCGTATATTGGTGGAGGTGTTTGTGTTTCGGTGAGAGTGAGTGTTCTCGGCCTCCAGGTGTGGTTGGAGTTACTGTTCGTGTGTTTGTCAATGATGTTGTGATAGTGTTCGTCTTCCTGTTCGCGTAGGCGTGTCCAGGTGTTTGTGCGCGTTTGTGTATGCGTGTGTTGAGTGGCTCAATGCTCTATATTCGGTGTAGAGTTTCTGAGGAAATGAAGTCTAGTATTGTTGCACCGTGTATCCAGAGTAGTGCTTTGTTCTGTACTGATTGCATTTTGAGTTTTAGTGAGTGAGATATTGCAACCAGCGGGACAGCTGTATATTCGAGAATTGGTCTGACAATAGTTTTGTATAGTTTTAGTTTTGTTCGTGGTGTGCAGCATGAGAAGCGTCGGAGTTTAGTAAGTGTTAAGCGTGCTTGTGTGATTCTCTGTGTGATGTGTGATGTGATACCTGTGTTGGAGAAGTGTAGGCCGAGAACATTTCCTGTGTTTGTGTATGGGATGTATGTGCTATTTAAGGTATTGGGTTGTGCGACTCTGCGTGCGATGTGCATGAGTTTAAATTTGTTTATGTTTGTCTGTATTTTCCATTGGTGCTCAAAGGTGTTGATGTTCTGTATAGCTCGCTCTGTTGTTCGTTTTATGATGTGTTGTGACTTAGAGGGGTGTGAGATTATCTGCGTGATATCGTCTGCATAAGAAAAATAGTTGCTGTATGGTGTAGGTGCTGGCAAATCGGCTGTGTACAGGATATACAAGGTTGGCGATAAAATGCTTCCTTGTGGCACTCCACTTCTCAGGTGGAGGGGGGTGCTTAGGTGGTTTCCCAGGCGTATTGTGGCAGTCCTGTGGTCCAGGAAGCTGCAGAAGAGGCGTGTGAGGTGTGTAGGGAGTTGTAGTTGTGTTATTTTGTATTTGAGGCCGTAATACCAGACCTTATCAAAGGCCTTGCTGACGTCTCGTAATGTGATGTTGATCTGGTGGTTGTTAGCGAGACCGAGAGCGATTTCCTCGTAAACGAGTGCAATCACACTTTCGGTCCCCCTGTGTGGGCGAAAGCCGTATTGCCTACTGTTGCGTTTGTTGTTGTTTTCAAGCTGGGTGATGAGTCTGCGGGTAATAAGCCTCTCCAGCAGTTTCCCGGGAACTTCCAGCTACGAGATGGGGCGGTAATTCCCCACCTCATGTGCTGACTTCCCCGACTTCGCAATAAGGGTGATAATTGCGTGTTTGAATTTGTCGGGGAAATATCCTGTAGCCAAACTTGCGTTAAAAATGTGACGTAGCCTGCGAATCACAGAGAGGGGACTGTCCTCTATGAGGTTGTTTAGTGTTATGGTGTTTTCTGGGAGAATTGTGTTTATATGTTGTAAGTAGTTTGTGACCTCGGTCTCTGTGGTGTTATCGAAACGGGCATTCTCGCGGGGGAGATCCGGAAGTTCTGTTTCCAGAACTCCCGGTGGAGGGCCCCATCCCCTCCACCGAGTCCACCTTCTCTCGATGTGCGTTGTATAGGAATGTTGTAGTTTGTTTGTTCGACCCCATGAGATTTCTGAAAAGCTCCAGAAAGCCTTGGGGTCTTTAGTGTTTTAACATAGTCTTTGCGCTAGTGTGTCCCAGTGGTGTTTGTTGATTACTTTAATTTCGTGTGTTATTTGCGTTCTGAGTACTCTGTAACGTGTGCATAGTTGTGCGTCCCAGCCCCGTGTGAGTGAGAGCTCGTGTAAGTGCCTGTATTGTAATTTTAGCAGCTTAAGACGATGTGTTTCTTTGTAGCAGGGGATAATTTTATGTGCTGTTCTGGGTATGTTGACCTCTTTGTATGTCTGTATGTCTGTGTACCACTGTTCAAGGTGGGTGTCTATTGTGTGTGTGGGTTGCCCCTCGAGATCGGTTGCGTGTGTGTTTTCGAGTGCTTGTCTGAAGCCCTCCCAGTTTGCATGTTTTAAGGATTCTCGGTATTGTGTTGGAATCTTAATTGGGTTCGTGGAGAGTGTTAAGATGACCGGAAGGTGGTCGCTGGATGTGACATCGTCAGTTCTTATGTGGTGGTGTAGGTGAGCTCTGTGATTTGCAAAGATTAAGTCAGATGTTGTTGCTAAGTTGTAGGCAATGTAGGTAGGTGTGTGAGGGCCGAGGTGTGTCAGTCTGCCTTGTATGTATGAGGCAAAGCCTCTGCCTACGTTATTAGTGTGGGTGTAGCCAAAGAGTGGGAGATTGGCGTTGAAGTCTCCCATGAAGTATATTGGTTTTGAGTGCCTCAGGAGCTGTAGAATGTCGGGTTCAGGTATGTATGGTCTTCGTAGAGGTAAGTAGAGTGTTGCCAGTATGATTTGTCCTTGTGGTGTGTTTATTTCGACTGCCAAAAGATCAGAATGAAAGTTGTTGATGATTTTGTGTTGGATATTGTTTTTGATCGCTATAGCTATGCCATCATTAGGGTTCTGTGACTTGTTGGAAGAGTAGACTGTAGTGAAGATTTTGAGAGGTTGTGTGTCTTTTGAGTCCATGGCTGTTTATGAGTATGATGTGTGGGTCGTGCTTTCTGTATGTGTTAAAGAGTTCATTTTTACGTGTTATGCAGTGTAGTACGTTGTGTTGTATGATTGTGAGTCGTGAGTGTAGTGTATGGTGTGCCATATGTGTTGTGTTGTTATGCAATGAGGTACCCATTGTGTAATTGGTCTATGTTGTCACAGGCCTCAATCATATTGTGAGTGACACGGAGGTTGCCCTCCTTGAGGTGATGGTGTATTTTCTTGATCATGACCATATAGGTATTCTCTTATTTCGTTAGTAGCCACTTTATTCTTTCATTTTGAATTTCAAGGCCGATTTCGTCTGTCCGAGTATTCGTACTTAGCCGGGTCTTTAGCAGAGTCTGACTCCGAGGTGTATTAAGCTAATGGCAGTCCCGTCCTTGAGTCTTTCGACTCCCTCGTCGTCGAAAAACGTCTTTTCGCCGTCAACCATGTCTGGGGTGGGTGGTGCGGCACCAGGAGTGTCGGGAGTTTTGCTGGGGGAGTCTCTTGACTCTGACTGCCTGACGATTGGGAGGTTTTTTAGCCTCACAGACTGGGGAGCTTTAAAGGTGATCTCAGGGTCATGGCTCTGGGTGGCTGGGGCCTTGAGTGGCTGTGACATTTGTGGTGGTGCCTGGGTTGGCTGGAGTGATGGTGTTGGTGCCTGTGGTGGCGTGAGAGTTTGGACGGGTGCCTCAGCTGGCTTAGGAGGTGCTACGGGAGCTTTTTCTGCCTGGGCAGGGGTCTGTACCACTTTAAGAATACCCCAGGAGTCAGACTCACCGAGGTCGAGGTCAGGGAGGTTGTTACGGGCGAGAGCCGCCTTGGCATGGTGTCTGAAGCCCAGTTCAGGGGAGATAAGATTCTCCAGGTGTGCATGGAACAGGATGATTAACATCTCTTTGGAGAGATCGTTCGGGAGGGCCAAGTGAATGGCAGGTCCGGCCTTCGTTGTTGTTTCTTTGATGTCCTTGCAGACTTGGTTTATCAAGGGCTTCCACGCATTTGTGGTGGCCTGGACTGTCTCCTGGGCGGCTTTCTGGGCTGCCACCCTGATGGTTTTAATCTCCTTCTCTTTCTAACTGAACTTTTCGTGAGAGGTTTTTATTGCCTCTTTACGAGTCGGGCAGCTGTTTGCAAGGGTCCTGTGTGCACCGCCGCAGTTAATGCATTTTTTGACTTGGCTCTTGCACTCTGTAGAGTGAGTGCCGGAGCCGCACTCTGAGCACAGGGTCTTCTTGGCTTCCTTGCATTGGGGCTTCAGGTGGCCATAGCCGAAGCAATTCATGCATTGCCTGAGAGGTGTGAACCTCTCAAATTCGATCTGCCATGAGGCGACATATAGCTTGAAAAAGTAAATACCCTTTTCCTTGATTCTTTTGGCTGTGGCGTGGTCCGAAAACCTGGCCTTGACCATATAGCTGTTCTGAAGGACGAACATGTGCTCTACTTTGGCTCCTGGAGAGGAAGCCATGATCTCGTCAGCGATGTCCTGTTCGGTCTTGTTGACGACTTGGCGGTCTTTTTTGAAAACTAGAGTGAGCTTAGCTTTAATTTCGACCGGAAGGATAGGGGTGAAGCCGTGTTTCTCCAGAGATTGGGACCTCGGTAGAGAAGAGCCTCTCGGCATGGTCATTATCTTCAATGAGGGCTAAGTAGCCCTCATGAATCACGAAGTACTGGAGTACTCGGATCTCGGCTGAGTACAAGACATTCGCGAGAATCTCGCGTTTCCTCGGGGTAGGCCCACCGAGGGTTTTAATCTTAATCTTGGCCATGATTAAGATTGCAAAGGCATGGGTGTGGGTGAGATGAGGTGGAGTGAGGGGGAGGGTGGAATGGCAGGGGTGATAGTGAGGTGATGTGGAGAGAGAGAAGATCGAAAAACAGGGTCCTAAACTCGACCCCCCCTAGAGACAGACTGGTTGAGTTCTCCAGTGTCTTAGGGGCTCGGAGCTCTGTGTTGGGCTGGCTCCTTATTACCAATCCTTGCTACAAAGGGGCAACAGGTGGGCAGCTTGTCACCCAGACGAATGCAAAAGCCCTCGAGGGACTTATGCAGGTCCAGGTAACCAATGTAAAGAAAGGATATTAGTATGAGGAAAATGGCACCTAAAGGTCACCTCAGACTGCTGGGCCTTACTATACAGGTTGCCCTGTGGTAGTGAGAGCTGCGGGTCTGAGGAGAGATGCAATGGTCCTGTATCACCTTTTATGGCTGCAAGAAAGACCTTGAGGAGGCAATGGCAAAGGCAAGATCTCTGTAGAACAGAGGTATTGACATTTATAATTACTTTAAAGAGAAGGTTAATGGCAATGAGTGGCACCGCGGCACGTTTGAGGCCCCGGCAGACCAGGGTTACTCAAAGACACTTTGGAGGATCACTTTTTGGCATTAATGTAACTCATTAAGCATAGAATAGGTGATGGTAGGACATGTGTGTGTGTGTATATGTATATATATATATTTTTTCTTTCTTTTCTTTTTATTTGCTATCCAAGGTTTTCAGATAGCCTGGGTTTCGCTTAAGCCACCCAGTAGTGGTGCACTGTGTGGAGTTAGATCAGTCACAGGAAAGAGTCATGGGTCATGGAAGTAGTGAATATGATAAAGAAAGAGGTTTTAAGAAAAGTTCTTATCTTGGAGGGGGGTAATCTGAGACTAATTTAAAGTTGTTTTCATTCTCTAAGAATAGGGGTATGCATTTGGCTACTAAACTAGCTAAAGAAGAGAGATCAAGCCCGTGTGTGTTGGGGAGGTCGCTTGGTCTGACAGGTTGTAAACATTGACATTGTAGAACATAGTGAATGAGGGGTTCTAATGTAATCTCTTGACAATGTTGACAAGCTCGTGGGACTCTCTCGTCTATCTCCCAGTTGCACCTATATCCCAAGCGCAATCTTTGAATGTAAACAACATCTTTTCTTGGTAAGGACTTTGGGATTCTAATCTGCTCATAATCAGATGCATTCTTGTACCAGCGTGCAGAAGGTAACCCTGCATAAACCCAAACCTGGTGTTCTATTCTTGAGATCTGGTAGGTGGAGCGCTTTGCTAAGAGCTTGATTTGGCTAATGCTGGGCTTGACATTAGTGTAAGTGCATTGTCTTGTACTTTCCTTTGCTGCTATGTCAGCCAGTTCATTCTGTGGTATGCCAACATGGCTGGGAATCCAGATGAATGCTTTGGGTGGTTAATTGGTGTAACTTGAAAAGAATTGTTGTGATGAGGTGCTTATTATCATCATGACAGGAGCGTTGCAATGTATGTAGTGCAGAGAGGGAATCAGAGAAGATGGATATGTTGGACTGACTGAGTTGGATAGCATATGTGAGAGCTGCCTTTATTGCAAACAGTTCTGCCTGTAAGGTTGATGTTCCATTACTGATTCTCTTGCCATAGACATAGTCGTCGCATATAAAAGCTGATCCTGCTTCTCCAGACTGTTGGTTCACAGAGCCATCTGTAAAGAGTGCAGCTGTTGACTGGCAAGGGAGAGACAGTCATTTCTGGCTCTGGTGAAATCAGACTGTGAGCAAAAAGTCTTGGCACATGGAAGAGTATCTAGGACAAAGGAAATAGGAAGTGGGTTCCATGGTGGACGTGGATTGAACTGTCTGTGGGGAGCATCAATTCCTCTGGCTTTGATTATGGGCAACAGGTTTAGTGTCTCTATGGATTGGCATATATCACTGTGCCACTTGAGTCTTGGACTGGGTTTAGTCTGAGAATGAATGTGGTGTCTGAGGGTAGTGATGAGAGGGGTCATATGTGCGGAGATTGTCTTGGCTACACGGCCTGCTGCAAGCTGTTGAATCCTCGTCTTGAGGGATACTAAATTCGACTCTAAGCGGAGGTTGACAAGGCAAGTCCAACGTGGGGCCCCAAGTATAATCCTCAGACATTTATTTTGGATTGTCTCAAGAGTTCTGAATTCGGTTGGAGTAAGCAGTAG
>NW_020872727.1:17500-35000 GCF_003789085.1 Penaeus vannamei | reverse complement strand
ATAATTCATTGTCTTGATACCAATTTTTTTTTTGAAAAGTGATTTTATTTGACTTATTACAAATACTTTAATATATTTATCTCCTCATATCCAATGCATATTTATTGTATTTTTCTCGTATAATACAGTAATATATTAACTTAGGAAGAGTAAGTTTTATCACTTTCAGTTACATTAGCAAGTGTGATGAAATATCATAGTAGTGTGAATAGATACACATAATATGAATTTTTTATTATGTAAATGTAATAAAATATTTTCATTAAACAAGTTGTAAAGACTTAAGACTACATTTTGTTGTATCCTTCGTAAATAGCAAAGCAAAATTTAGATGAGACATCTGAATTAGGAATGAAAATAAAAAATCTTTATTTTTTCTCATACAGTACGAGAAATGATGATGCCTGTAATGGGTAAACTAACATTATGACACTCAACACAGTACAAATTCACCTTAAATGAAAATAAAATGTGTAGTCATTATATATTTCATCTTGAGAAAATATATTTACATTCTGAAAATAATGCAATTTGAGTAAAGTTTAAACAGTATTTGACCCTGTCCATATGACTTTACTGCTGGAAGCACACTATGTCCCACTTAGCCAGTGTGAAGAACATGTCTTGGGGGATCCACTTAATGTCAAATGGCCAACCACAACTCAGACAATCAACAACTCCAATAGGGCAGTCAGTAACGTCTTGTATACATCAGCTAGTTATGATGGCATAGCAAATCTCTCCACACAAACAATCTAGGTACACCTAAACAAGCTAACACAGCCACACACTGTTTTAGTCAGAACCCTTAACAGTAGTATATAGATGATAGTGATTAAGACCAGTACCACTTAATGAGATACCTTGTCATGAATTTTTTTTTTTAATTTCCATGATTATGCTCTTTTCTAGCCTGTTATAAGAGCTTGTATATGAAGAACAAAATAGGACATAAATATGCACAATAAAATATATATTATATATTTTTTATTAAGCTCAATCCTCATTCAATATAATTTTAAATATTTGGTTACTGTCTCCCTCTCCTTCTCTCCCTTTCTCTCACCCTCTCTCTCCTCTCTCGCCCCTTCTCCCTCTCTCCTCTCTCTTTCATCTTCTTATCCTCTCATTGTATATATATATAATATATATATATATATATATATATATATATATATATATAATATATATAATATATATATGTATGTATATGTATGATATTTATGTATATATATATANGAGAGAGAGAGAGAGAGAGAGAGAGAATGTTTTGTATTTGATATGTTCATGCCTGAAAGAGAGAGAGAGAGGGGGAGAGAGTGAAACATTCTTTTTTTTTCTCGCAGTCCCGGTAGGTTTTCCTTCATTTCAGGCAGCTATTTATATGACTGATCACATATGCTGAACAGCTTTTTTACACGTTTTTATGTATATCTGATTTAAGGAAATGTATTGGAATGTGCAGTTTCGTCTAACTGCGGGCGAGGTTTTTTTTGTCTCGAAACGACTTGTTTGTTTCGTTTACCATTGAGCAGTTAGCATTCGTAGTTCCATGTCTCTCACAAGCATTATCAATTTCCCTCGATTGGTGTCTCAATTACCAGTGATATCCCCTTGAATTTCATCGTCGGGTAGGCAAGTGGTGTAATGTTCCTATGAATACATTTCTTCTTACCGGCACTGACATAATATGATCTGCTAGTAATGTATGCAGTGATTTTCCCAGTAATAGATGTAAAGCCATTTACAGTGTGGTGGAAATGACAAAAAAATATATAAAATCAGAATTTATTTACATGCATTAAAATCACAGCACTGTTCATGATAAAACCCTACATACAGTATGTACAGTAGACTAAAATTTACCAGAAGATAAGCAGTAGAAACTACGTCCGAGAAGACGCCGGCATGGTTCCGACTCCCTCCAGCGGCCTCGGGAGCACAAGGTGACTGGCTAACTTCCGAATTTCCTGGGTATTCTCAGACACGGGAATGTCTTCGTTAAGAAAAGCGCTCGTTAAGTGTTCTGCTTTCGCCTGCTTGAGACACACCTCCGTCATCATGTGCGTCTCCATGTCGTATTTCTCACGGAAGCCGCGGCCGCACCTCGGACACACGTGGGGCCTGCTGGCTGAGTGCGTCTTCAGGTGCCGCTTGTAGCAGAACTTACGCGCGAACCGCATGCCACAGACTTCGCACTCGTGGGGCCGCTCGCCAGTGTGGGAGTACAGATGCAGCTGCAGCTTGTGGCGGCTCTCGAACCTCTTGCTGCAAATGGTGCACATGGCGCGCTTGATCATCCAGCGGGGCAGCTTGCGGCCGTTCTCGTCTCGCGTGGGGACATCCACAACGGTCGTACCGAGCGGGGGAGCGGTCACGGGCTCTCGGCCCGCGCCCACGAAAGGTGTGGGCACGACGCTTCGCTGGGCGACTTGGGCGCCGGGCAGAGAAGGATACGCAAACCTCTGGTCGAAGGTGGCGGACGTGGGAGAGTGCGGGGGCGTGACGGGGACGTACGCTGTAGGATCCACACCCGCGTGAGGAGAGGGCGGCTTGTACATGGCAGCCGTAGGATGCGTGGCCGGAGACAGCGGCGGGGACGTCTCGGCGGCCGGAACGAGATGTCGCTGCAGGGCGGCCGCGTGGTTCAAGGCGGAAGAGTGCGGCAGGGCGGCAGGGTGGGGCAACCCCGCTGTGTGGGACACGCTGGACCCCTGGTAGCCCGACCCGGGGTACATGTAACCCGGGTGACTCATTCCCGCCCCGGCAAGGAGCCCGGGGAACATCGACATCATGTTCCACATGCCTGCAAGAGAAACCCGTCATTACAAGGGCGCTAACTTTAGGCTTTCCTCCTGCTACAGCTGATTTGACAAAAATAAACAAGCAAAAGAAATAATAACTGAAAAAACGTTCTCTCTTACCGTTGGGCCCGTAGGCATTCCAGTCCGCGACGCCGTAGCCGCTGTGGTTCGGGTTCCAAGACATGGCCTAAACGTTCGTCGCAAGCGGGAGGAGCTGGTGACTGAAGCGAACCGCCACACCCACACTTTTAAGGGCTCATGTGGGCACTGAGGCTGCACGAGAGGGTGCTGGGCATGAGGGGGCTGCAATGCCGCTCGTTCGCTCGTTATGGGGACGCGTGAAACGAGGTCGTTCCTCGTGGAAGCACCGCACAGGCGTCCGGGGAAGGGCTTTTGTGTATTCGTTCTGAAGAAAACAAGGCTCGCGTGTGTCTCTATACCCATTGGTGTCAGTGATAGTTCTGTAAACTAATACACTAGCATGCAAACGCGCACACACATACATACTCATTAACTATCATATGTATAAATTTATGTATGTATATATATGTATGCATATTATTTATCGGTTGGCCAACCTTTTGTGAGATTATGATCTACTTTTTCTACAGTTACCCTGATGCGATCTACCAGCCTAAAATTCAAACATATTCCCATAAATGCAACTTTAACAGTGTAACATCTTACTCCCACTAGAGGTATGAGAGAGAGAGAGAGAGAGAGAGAGAGAGAGAGAGAGCAGTAACTTTTTGCTGTAAGTTATGATATATAATCATGAGTACTTGGATATGATGTTGCGGCTATTTGAATGACAACTTCTGAAGGATAAATTATTAACAGGTACATACATATACATACATATATGTACATACATACACACATATATGTACATACATACACATACATATATGTACATGCATACACATACATACATACATACATATACANTGATAACGAATTTTAGTTAATTGTTCTAGATTTTTTTTTTTCAAGGACAAGATATTAACTACTACAAATTAGTGAAACGCAAGACTGATTTTGACATACTGTGACGCGTCTAGGTTAGAACTCTCCAAAATGGCACCTTTTAGTCATTTATCAACGATCTTACAGGTTGTCGATATGAAAACAGATGTTTCCTTTGAATGAGCCTTAAACAGGAAACACTTTGTAGAAGCTTATTAAAGAAAGAATTGCTTTGTCAGAATGATAAATACGTACATTACATTATATTGGCATGTTTCGAACCAAACTCAAGAGTTGTATAGCATAAATGACTTAATTATATTTTAAGCCAGAATATTGCTGTCCTATCACCTTGGCTACAACGTTCAAGAAGTTTACTCTAACAATAGCACCATTGTCCAGTCAGCGTTTTCAGCACCTAATTGATCAGCTGGGATTTCTTCCTGCTCGTTAGTCCTTTCCTCCCAGTTGATGTATATCTTGTGTTCTTCATACTGTAATTATGAAGTAAACAGATGGATATTTTTGGTAGAAGCTTAAGTGTCGTCCTTCGAGAGCGTTGTTAGTATGTTGTAGGTCCTTTTTCTGACGGGATATCTCATGGATAGGGATCGTTATCTAATCCTTTTCATCCCACTTAGTTCAATTAGTTTCTGAGAGTACATAACCATGGTCACGAATGGCCAAGAGTGGAAATAGGATCTCAGGAAGTAGCATATCAAAACAAACTCACAGGCTGGAGTCCTCTCAGGGTTTTGGTTTCCCTTGAATTGGTGGATATAGATAATTTTGTTTCTGTCCTTTATTGGTTGAGATTGGTTGTAGGAGGCTGTCTCGTGCAAGTGCAGGTCCCGGGCAAGGGGAAGCCCGGCTGGGCGTAGGTAACCCCAGGAGGAGGTTGCATCCAAGCGGAGATGCGTAGCATGGGGAGACCCCCCAGCAGGAAGGTCCGGTCAAGGTCACGCCTCCGGGTCGAGTGAGTTCGTGTTGTAGGGCAGGTCAAGGGTCACAAGTGATGGGCGTGGCTAGTTAACCCGCGTTGTGATTGGTAGCACAGGGCATGGCCTCCAGGATCGTCTGACACGCTATTAACCGTCGTCCTCGATGGGCAGCTGGGCTGGCGTTTTCTGAAAGAAGTACAGAGGGCAGAGACAGGCCTAGACAGTTGGGCAAACGGGGGGGGGGGGGGGTTGTGTGACAGCAAGGGCCCTAAGATATAATCAAAACATTTCACATTGCAATGAAAATTTATATTTGCATTAATTTCTTGTTTATTCTTTTTTTCAATAATTCATCGTAAAAGGATAGACAGGAACATACTTAGGGAGACAATTGCAATAGCCTGCATGGACTTACTTGAGTTGCAATTGTCTCAGCAGGTGGTGAAAATCTACAAGACATAAGCACTGTGCAGAACTACAAGAAAGCAAAAGATGTTGCAGTCAGCAAGGACAGCCTTGAACATCAAACTTCCAACGTCAGTCAAAACATTTTATTCCATTAATTAAAATGGTTACTCTCTACATAAGTACGTTCATATTTACAACTGATTATTCAATAGGTGTTCTTTTTTTTTTTTGAAATTACAGAAGTTGTTAATGAATCTTATATTATCTGGCAACATGCTCCATAACTTGGGTCCACGGATTTCCATTTGTCGTGCCCCTGTGTCGTTACTCAATCTCTTAACATAGAATTTGCTTGACGTGTCTGAACACCTGATGTGTTCTCTACAGTTTGCAAGGGCAATAACCATTGCGGATAATTCTCATGAATGAGCTTGTAAATGAATACACATGTCATAACTACATTTAGGTTGTACTTTTAACCATTTTAATTTTTTGATATGCAGGGTGATGTGATCAAGTTTATTGATATTACCTAATGGAACTCTTTCAGCAAAGTTTTCAATTTTTGTACTTCTTACATTTGGGTTTTGCTAGGTCTTCTTAGGTCTTAGACCTGAGACGAAAGCTCCTCTGGCAAGAAAGAACATTGAACGGTAGTTCCGTGAAGTGACTAGTGTTGTTGATCTTCCTATCCATTTGCTTTGATTTTATGTAAGAGTTGAAAATGAGACTTTGCTTTTTTTTCAATTGCAATGAGAACTAGAAAGGGATTTATATCATCACCATTTACTTTGTACCATCACCATTTACATTCACAGCCTTCCCCGAGAATGGAATTCCTCGAAGCACCCGTAGACCAAGAAGTTGGTGTGGATTGCCCTCCCTGAGAGGTAGGAGCGTCTTCCCGCTCCGACATGGCAAATCTGCCGGGTAATTGATCTGATTTGATTTGAAAAAAAATATTTACAGAACAGTTTACATGCCCTGTAAAAAGCCAGGGAAAGAAGTCCAAACATCTACCCAATCTGGCTGAACGTATATTGATTTAAGGGCCAAAATCAAACATTAAATATACATGCCTGAAGGGTTGCACCTTAGTGCTCGCCTTAATGAGTATCTAATAACTGAAAAGAAAAACACACATGTTTTTTATAAAAATGAACAGTGTTTCCATAAATCTTAATTTTCTATTATGGTATACTCAAAGTCAATGTAGGCCATCAGTTGTCCTCTGATGATTTTCAAATTCTGCTACAGGTTGTAGAGGGGTGAACTGTTGTCCAAGGTGTCAGGGAACTGTAGTTGCTGAGCAAATTGTTGCTGCATCAAGAGCATCATTTGTTCTATTTTCTGCATCAACATTTGTAGTAAGTCCTGTCTCTCCTGAGGTGTGGGGGTCGGCTCTGGCACTGAAGCAGGTGTAGAAACTGGAACTGCTGTATGTGCTGAAACATGTGTTGCAGATTTCGAAAGCGATGTCGATCTCGAAGTAGGTTCTGAGGTTGATGCCGAAGTAGCCGAAGGAACAGATACTGACACTGCAGGGGCTGAAGCAGACCTTGAGGCTGGCGCTGGAGCAGGAGTTGGTGCCGATAGTAAGGCTGGAGAGACCGACTGTTTTCTTTCAGCATACCTCGCCACATTTATCCTCCCAAGCTGGGGGAATTCTGCCTCATCATTAAGGCGAGGAATTGATATGGGGTTGCGAGGGGGCAGAGCAGCCTGTTGCCTCTTTAGTAATTTATTTTTCCTGTCGTTTGGATAATAAGCACATAATGGGGAGTTTGCATTATGATCAAGTCTGCAATTGGCACATTTCCTTGGGAGTCGATTACCCTGTGCGATTTTTTCGGCGCACTCCCTGCTCATGTGAGTGGCCGCGCAGTACCGACAGCGCGGCTCCTCGCAGGGACAAGCGCGTGCCCCGTGCCCCCATCTGGAACAGTTGGCGCAAAATGGGGGGAGTGATTTGAAAACAGCGCACCTTAAAGGTGCCATGCCCTCCACAATTTTGAGGGTTTGGGGTATTTTCTCCCCTTAAGTGATGACGAGCCGCTATGTCATCCTACCATTAAATTGAATGCGTTTAGCGTGTATAATCTTTTTATTGTGTTCCTTGATCTCGCTGGTGTCAATTTCCCTCGGGACATCGAACACAACGAGGTTCGTACAGTGTCCTTTGCCATAAGCTCTGCTTACTTCAAGGATTTCCCCTGCCGCTCCGGGTGTAGTTATACATGCAAGAATAACTTCATTCTTACACCGTACACAGATATTATTTCGTCCTAGTTTTAATTCTAGGGCTCCTTTAGTCTTGTTATAAGGTGTCAGGGTTTTGTTTACCCTGATTTGGTGGGTTTATGGAGAGACAATTCTGGTTCAGCTGTTTATTGATAGCCCGTGCCACGCTACCTACCCCTCCTGTCTCGTACAGTGCAGTAGTGGGCAAGAGAGCCCAAAGGCGCGCCGAGCAGGGCGCGCGTGAGGGAGCACCCCCAAGGAGGAGAGGTCTGGTCAGGGCCGTGGGCCCTGGTCAAGTGTGCTGCAGGTTTCGAGCCCTGGTCGCGGGTCCCTAGCAGTGGAGACGCAGGGCGGTAACCCTTGTTCCTCAAATCGCTCGGCATACGCTATTAACCGTCGCCCTCGACGGGATAGTGCTGGCTTTCTCTGAAAGTAGTACACCAGAGGCAGAGACAGGAGGGCAACAAAAGGGGGGGGGGGGGTAGTGTTATAGCAAGAGCCGTAAGATAATCAAAATATATCACATTGCAATGACAGTGTTAATTCAATTATTTGCATGATTCTTCAATTTTTATAATTTCTCAATAATGCACTGTCCAAGGATAGACAGAGGAACATGCTTAGGGAGACAATTGCAATAGTCCGCGAGGATTTGCTTGAGTTGCAGTTGCCTCAGATAGCAGGAGATGAAAATCTACAAGAGATAAGCATTGTGCAGAACTACCAGGAAGCAAAAGGTGTCGCAGTCCGCAAGGACCTGTCTTGAACGACGAACTTCCTTGGAAAAAAGAAATAAAAATGCAACAATGCAGAGTTCAGAAGTGCAATAGTGCATACGGTATACGTCTGACATAGTAAATGTATCTCATTTCATGGAAGTTGTCTATCACACATCACCAACAAATTTGAGGCAAAGCAATAGTGGAAATAGGTAATGCAGTCCTCATATTCGGGAGCGACTCATTACATCAAAATATGCTTTCTCAAGACAACATTTGCACGATAGAACGTAATGCAAGCCAAGAATACACGGTTGGCGCAAGTCGGTTATCTTCCGGAAACAGTACGCATGTAACTCTTGTGCAATTAATGGGTTTCTGCGGGACGATGTGCGCATGTGGCTGCGTGAGTGCGTAGACGAGTTGATTAATTTAATTTGTGAGAGTTATGAAATGGGTAAGTCAGAGTATAGCGCAGGAGAAGAAAAAAGAATGCTGATAGATATAATTTAGTTTTTAGTCACTAGTAATTTGTTAAAGTAAGGGCAAGAGTGAGTAAAAAAGGAATAGGATGGCGAGGAGGTTGGAAGAAATAAGCGAAGGGGAGGTGGGTGGGTGAGCTTAATGAAAATAATCACCGATCTGACTGCACGAAAAAACATTCACGCTAATAACAATAAACTTACGTTAATTGCAATATTAATCAACAACTATGCGAAATCATAAAAATGGTACTTTAATTAGTACATAAAATGAATGAAACGGTGACTGGTTTGAAAGACAACCCTCGTGGTTGTAAATGATTCGTAAAATGAATTCCCTGAGGAAAATGGTATGATGACCCAACCTTAGAAGGGACACATCATCCAGCTCATACGCAGAACGCAATTGGGCATCCCATCTTTTTGGGGGATACCAGCGATAATTTCACATATAGCGATAAGAAAACGCGACGCTGCGCTGAGATCGCCTGGGCGATAAGTGTGCGACTTGGCGCATATAGGACAACTTAATATTAATTACCTTAACGCTAATTACATGAGCTGTGGGTCATCACCAAGGACCATGTAATAATGATGAGGTGAGGTTCGTGATTAAGATAAGCGAAAATCCCGAACAATATGAAATCGTAGTAGCTGGATAATATCATTAATCTCTAACACGATCATTGACAAAGATATAAATACAAATAGCTTGAATGCATTTTGGGTCGAGCAGAGTCAGATGGCTATAGGTACCTTCTGAGTAAGGTCAAATGAGGTCGTTATCCGAACGGTCGCTAAAAATAGCAATAGCTAGTATATGTAAAATTAAATAATGTGAAAAAACAAGTACACAGTAATTTAGAAATTAAATAATCAAATTACCAATAAATGAACATAAATAATTAAAGAAAAAATATATCTATAAAGAAGACGAATAATTACAGCGAAACATACTTCGGAATATGCGCAAATATACTATAATAACTTAAAATCATACGATTTAATTCGATAAATTATGCTAGTATTATTACAGTTCCCGATATATTCATGCAAACCGGAAGTAAATACATCACTCTATCGCAAATACGTCGATAACAGGATAGTTATAAATCACAATATTATACATATATAAATAAACTTAAATGTGGAAAGAAAAAAAATTGAGGCTAATACAGGTCATTAAAAAATAAGGTAACGTCATCGTCTGACAGGACCTGACCTGATTTCACTTTAATAACTGTGTGAAGTCGCTCGCACTAGAAAACGAATATAACACTTTATACCTAAAAATACTGAAGTTGATATTCATATAAAATACGAATAAACAAGACGCATGTGGCTTTAAAAATATGTTTACAATAAAAATATTAAGTTAAAATGCTGTTGGCTTGAACAGAAATATTGAAAATAGGTAGAGAGGGAGGGGAGATGGTTGGGGTCGGGTCTAGGAGGAAGGGAGGGGGTTAAGGATAATGAGGAATGTGGGTAGGTGGGAAGCGTTGGAGAACTGTTTGTTTGTGCATAATTCAATCAAATTATTTAAATATTCTAAAATATCCCACAAATGCATAATCAAACCGAGCCTAAATAAATGCACTTAGTAATAATATGCGTCGGTTAACGCAGTGAGAGATAATGAGAAAAAAATGTCGAGAATATGGCAATGCTTAGGACTAGTCACATGACCTAGAATGTCCGTAGAAATAGATTATAATTTAGAGAAAATGTACGATCTATTTCTCCCACATGAATAAAAGATTTAAACCTATAAGCGATTTATGCTAATTAGGCGAGCATGATCGAGTAAGATTTAAGCAACAAAACACGCCAAAGAAAGAAAATGCACTCTCGCAAGTGATGAAAATGGGGATTGATTCTCTAAAAAAAAGCGACGATCTACCATGACGAGAAAAAAAACATGGTAGATAACAAAGAAGGAAAGAAAATGCCCTTTGCACGGACACCTGCTCAGATATTAAAAAAAAAAAAAAAAAATCACTGCACTTGTGGAAAAAACGGCATGCACACATAGGCGAAGAAAAAGGAAAGAAAGGAAATTATTGCCAATGGTGTACTTAGTTTTTCGGAGGCTTGTTGTTCGTGTCATTCCCCCGCTTGCCACCAGTTGTCAGGGTTTTGTGTTTGCCCTGATTTGGTGGGTTTATGGAGACACAATTCTGGTTCAGCTGTTTATTGATAGGAGGGGTAGGTAGCGTGGCACGGGCTGTCTCGTACAGTGCAGTAGTGGGCAAGAGAGCCCAAAGGCGCGCCGAGCAGAGGGCATGCGTGGGGGAGCTCCCCCAAGGAGGAGAGGTCTGGTCAGGGCCGCGGGCCCTGGTCAAGTGTGCTTCAGGTTTCGAGCGCTGGTCGCGGGTCCCTAGCAGTGGAGACGCAGGGAGGTAACCCTTGTTCCTCAGATAAGGGGCCATCTTCAGCACTTGAGACACCCAACGGTATTTGTCCCCATGTGTCGCTAGCTTTGTATCCCTCTTAAAATACGCATACAAATGGCTGGGGGAAACAAGTTCGTGTATCTAGAATGAATTCATGTTTTTTTTTTGTTTTTTTATATATATTTGTCACTCCGGATCCGTATAGATATTTTATGAACATGGCCATGCACTCGTTCACTAGAAATCGAAAGGTCTTTGAGCGTCCCATTGTCCAGGTGGATTGGCAGGCAGAGGTCATGTTAGGTCACAGCAGGTCAAAAAATGCGTTCTCTGTGATGGTTAGTATGGGACTGTGTGCCGGGTAATTGAGTAGTTGAAACCTCTTCGCAAGGTCTCCTAATTTTTCCTTTACTGGTGGGGGAAAAGCAGCTACTAGAAGGGTTTTCACCAATTATGTCATAGCAGATATATGAGTGTCCATGAAGATGGATTTGAAGGGGGAGTTCTATTTAGCTGGAATGGCTGATACTCTTTTGAAATGATTATCAAATCAATGATCTTCAGATGACGACACAGGTTTCATAAGCAAGATTCTAGCAAGTTGGACATGATCTTTGGTGTTGAATCCTCTAAAGGAATGTTGGAGAATGGCCTTGAAGTAAGTCCAGGTGCAAAACTCAGGGGTCAAGGATTTAAAGGCCTCTAACGCATAATGCCCATTCGCGGAAATTAATTCAAGACGCGTCTCCGCCGCATTTACGCATTTGGCTGCGAACGAAGGGTCATCTCTGGACACGACTCCTTGCACGATCATTGACTCTACATCATCAAGGAAGGTGTCGACTGGGATAGAAGTTCCGTCAAACTTTTGCACAATATTGAATGTTNATATGTATATATAGAATTATATATATATATAATATATATATATATATATATATATATATATATATTATATATATATATATATTATATTTATATTATATATATATACATATATATATATATATATATATATATATATATATATAATATATATATAGTGTTGTTTGTGTGTGTGTGTGTGTGTGTGTGTGTGTGTGTGTGTGTGTGTTAGATGTATATATACATATACACACACACACACACACACACACACACACACACACACACATATATATATAGATGTAATATACGTATACATACATATACGCACACACACACCCACACACACACACACTATATATATAGTATATATATATATATATATATTATATATATATATATATATATAAATATATATATATATATATGTATATATATATATAATATGTATATATATGTATATATACATATAATTTTATATATATACATATATATATTTATAAATATACATATATACATACATATATATATGTATATATATATATTGTAGTGGATCCTTATTGGCTTCAGAACCGCCTAGACTGGCCGAGCTAACATCACAGGTCAAGTTCATAAACCGTCGGCCCTGAGGCAGAGTCATCATTTGCATCCCGCTTGTTGGCCTAGCAACATTTGTCCTTGGTTCCTCGTTAAATACCCACTACACTGGTGACCCTCGAAGTGAACCGGGTCTTTAAAAATTGTCAGCCACACACAAGACGCTTCCAATCTGCTCTCTGGCCAGCTAACAGAATGGTTTCTTCTGGTGGAGGAGGAATTCCTCAGGAATATCACTGCCCAGACCACCAAATTCCGCATGCTGGTCACCAACCTCCCACCTGAATTTATGACCGTTGGCAAACTCCTGCACGATCAACAATACGCCAAAAACGACGAGCTGAAGGTGATTCTCAGATGCGCAGCACCTAACACTGACCACGTTAAGCTCCTTCCTCTCCTCCGACACCACAGACAGCCGTACTCCTACAGAAATTCTCCACTACTTCCAGCGCCTCCTCACCCACACTGACATGACCTACCCGCCAGATGGCATGTGCTCCTTCTTCCTCATCTGCTGCCTGCAGATGTCCAGCAAATACTGCTAGTGTCAGATGCTCCATTAGAGCAACTTCCCTTGAAAGCCGATGCAATAATTACAGCTTAGGCACACACCCACAGTAGCAACAGTCTGCCGCAACCCCTACCCCCGTTGCGACGTTGGAATCCCTTGCAGCCCAGGTTGCCGCACTGTCGGAGGCTGTGCAGAAATTGTCCACACGGGAACGTTCACACTCCTGGCCTCACTTCCGCACTCCTTCGCCGCCGCGCAGCGAACGGGACTTCAGGCGCCCTTCAACATCGAGACGCCAGTCCTGCTTCTGCACACCTTCACTGCCATGCAGAAATTGGAACTAAAGACTCTCCCCAATGCCGAGGCGCCACCAAGACGACCCGTGCCGCTTAATAGACACAGTGTTTCCCAGGACCTGCACCTTCAAGGACATCCTGCTGGAATTCCCGGCTTTGACCAAGCCAATTATCCGAGCCACCCAATCACAGCACGAGGTCTGGCACCACATCATGACTCACGGTCCCCTCGCCCACTCTTGCTGCCGTCTGCTCGCCCCGAACAGATGTTGCAGAGCCACGGCGGAATTCGACCACATGATGCAGTTGGTGATCATGCGCCCTTCCAGCAGCCAGTGGGCGACCCCTCTGCATTTGGTGAAGAAGAAAGTTGGTGACTGGCGTCCGTGCGGTGATTACCGGCATCTCAACACGATCACTGCCCCATACAGAAACCCCCTGCCGCATCTGCACTCCTTCTCCCACGAGCTGTCCGGCTGTACGGTCTTTTCGAGAATCGATCTTGTATGGGCTTACCAGCAAATCCCAATTGCTGAAGAGGACATCCCCAAGACGGCCGTACTTACACCTTTTGGCCTCTTTGAATTCCTCAGGATGCCCTTCAGTCTCCGGAACGCCGCTCAGACCTTCCAACGCTTCATCAACGACGTGACTCGCGGACTTGGAGGCGTCTTCGCCTACATCGACGATATCCTCGTCGCCAGGGCCTCAGAAACAGACCACGCCCACCATCTCTGCGCCCTCTTCGGTAGACTGCAAGAAGCGGGCATTGTTATCAACCCGGGAAAATGCCTGTTTGGTGTCACTTCCCTCTCTTTCCTCGGCCATACTGTTACCCCCAAAGGCATCACCCCAACGCAAAAGATTGCCACTATAAGGAAGTTCCCCAAACCAGCGACTGAGAAACAACTGCGAAAATCCCTGGGCATGTTCAACTTTTACAGGAGATTCGTCCCCCCAAGTGCCCAGCTCCAACCCCTTCATGCAATCACACCTAATCACACCTAACTGGGCCAGCAGACACACCAAAATCAAATGGACATACCCAACCAATGAAGCCTACGAAACCTGCAAAGAAGCCCTGCTTAACCACCCCCAACCCAATGCTCCACAGCATAGTGGTCGATGCCTCCAGCACTGCCATTAGTGCTGTCCCCCAGAAACGTCGGGTAAGCAATGGCAAGCTCTTCCTTTCTTTTTGCAGACTGTTGCCACGCGTCTCGGTAAAGTGCCCTGTGTAGGGAACTCCTAGCAGCTTAATCCGTAGTAAGGCATTTTCAGTCATATGTGGAGGCAAAGAATTTCCATATCCTGACTGATCACAAACCCCTCACCTTCGCCTTACACTCGAGGACCCGCCGCCAATCTCCTCGCGAGGAGCGCCACCTGAACTACGTCTCACAATTCACGATGGACATCAGACACATTCGAGGCTCAGACAACGAGGCCGCCGATGCTCTGTCGAGGATAACCATATCTTCAGCGATCCTCGCCGACGATGCAGTAGATTACCACCTGGTCAGCAGAGAACAACGCCAGGACACATCCATGACTCCTCTCATAGAGGGCCAGACTTCCCCTAACCTTGAGAGAGTCAAAATCCTGAACTCCCACGACGACTTTCTCTGTGACGTCCCCCTCGGCTGCCCTCGCCCATACATCCCGCCTTCTATCTGCCGATTCTTCGACGACTACCATCAGCATCGCGGCATCCGGGCCACCCAACACCACATCCGCAGCAAAGTCGTCTGGCCCGCCATCAACAAGGACGTTCGGCAGTGGTGTCGCTCATGCATCGAATGTTAGAGGAACAAGATCCACAGGCACAGCAAATCTCCCCACCAGACTTTTCCCATTCCAGACGAAAGGTTCCAGCATATCCACATAGACATAGTGGGACCCCTGTCCATGGACGACGGCTACAGCTACATCCTGACGATGATCGACCGCTTCACCAGATGGCCCGAGGCTACGCCCGTCCGTGACATCACCACAGCGACAGTCGCCAAGACCTCCCTCAGCACCTGGATCTCTTGCTTGGGCATCCCCAGACACCGTTACTACTGACCGCGGCTCCCAGTTTGAGTCAAAACTCTGATGTCAGCTGATGGTACCACTCATTTCCAAGAGAATCAGGATGACCGCCTACCACCCCTGCGCCAACGGCAAGGTCGAGCGACTCCACTGCCACATGATGCAAAGCGGGGTCGCTGTGTTTTGTATTCTGTTCTGGAATTTGAAAGACAGCTATGACGTTACTTGAAGAAAGAATTGACGGTGCCATGGTTGTAGTCAGAGTGAAAGAGAGACAAGAAGTAAAAATCATTAAGAGGTGAAAAGGATAAAAACATTTTGTAGATGTAGATTCCCCATTCCTCTTTCTCTGTCTGTCTGTCTGTCTGTCTGTCTGCCTCCCTCTCTCTCTCTCTTTACACTTTATATGACCAGATATGAGTGTATAGACATGCATATAAAGATAAAGGAAGTTTTTAACGGCATCCCATCTAAAAACTTAGGTGCAGAAAACAAATTATAAACTGAAAGGTAAACATAATTCTCTCTTTCTCTTCCTCTCACACACACTCATTCTCTCTCTCTTACGGTCTTTCTCACTCCCTCACTTTCTCCTTATACTTTATATGGTAACACATTTAAAAACATACAAAAATGATATAAAGCTAAGGATTTTTTTTTTTTTTCGTAAGACAATCTATCTCAAAGCTTAGGAGCTCTCTCTCTCTCTCTCTCTCTCTCTCTCTCTCTCTCTCTCTCTCTCTCTCTCTCTCTCTTCTCTCTCTCTCTCTCTCTCTCTCTCTCTCTCTCTCCTCCTCTCTCCTCTCTCTCACGAAAATGTGTCATAAGAAGGGATCAAATGCGACAAAGTAGGTAATACAAAATGACCGAAGTAAAATGTAATGATTTTAACGATACAAAGTTGCTGATCATGCTATTTTACGAGCCACGCTGAACTGCATTCCTACTTAAAGCGACTGAGAGAGTTCTAAGTTCCCTTTATCAAACCGAGGCTATTGATGGTGTTATTATTGTATCCTGAGTGTCTTGAGTGTCCATATAAGGCAGGGATGGTTTTTCTTCAGTATTCTAGGCCAAACCTTTGAATAAATTTTGGATATTTCTGCTTGAGAACGAACCTTGGCAAACCGTACAGATATAATAAGAAACAAATAAGTAAATGCAACAGATGGAAGAAAAAAAAATGAGACAACGTATAAGAGGAATAAGAGAATGGAAAAAAGTATGGCAATAGACGGGAGGATTAGGCAAAAAAACTGTGAAAAGAATAATCATAATCCTAAGTAAACGGGAAATATGTGTAAACACAGAAAAGGGAGAAAGGACAGTCACAGAAAGCATAATTTCCGTAAAGAGAAATAAATAAATAAAGAAAAACACACGAAAGGAAGAGATGAACACGAGAAACGGCAGAATAAAGAAACAAAACGACAGAAAAAATATTGATAATAAAAAAATAACGGGAACGAAATATTTTACACGTTTCCTAGAAGAAAGAGAGCTGATAATGCAAAAAAGACGAAATAAACCGCTGGCCCAGTGGGTCATTTGCCGGGATCGATCCTGGCATCTCCGGGCAGAGGTCGTTGAAGGATCAAAGATTTCTCTTCAACTTGTCTCGAGGATTCCGCCCCAGATCCCTCTTTGCTTTCTCTATTTCTCTCTCTTTCTTCCTCTTTCTCTCTCTCTCTCTCTCTCTCTCTCTCTCTCTCTCTCTCTCTCTCTCTCTCTCTCTCTCTCTCTCTCTCTCTCTCTCCTCTCTCTCTCTCTCTCTCTCTCTTTCTTTCTCTCTCTTCTTTTCTCTCTCTCTCTCTCTTCATCTCTCTCTCTCTCTCTCTCCTCTCTCTCTCTCTCTCTTCTCTCTCTCTCTCTCTTCTCTCTCTCTCTCTCTCTCTCTCTCTTCTCTCTCTCTCTCTCTCTCTCTCTCTCTCTCTCTCTCTCTCTCTCTCTCTCTCTCTCTCTCTCTCTCTCTCTCTCTCTCTCTCTCTCTCTCTTAGTGATAAACTATAGCGAAAAATAAAGGGCGATAGAACCTTTTCACAGAGTGAGAAAGAAAATAAAAAGTGAGTGAGATCAAGAAAAAATTCTGAAAATGAAAACAGAAACAAAGTGTAGAACGAATAAAGAGGGGAAAATGCGAATCTGCGTTGGCAGGAAAAGAGGAATAAGAGAGGTGAAAAGAGCACGACGATAGAAGAGAAGATAAGGGGGGGGGGAGCAAAGAAGATACGCGTGTAA
>NW_020872726.1:1094409-1097614 GCF_003789085.1 Penaeus vannamei | reverse complement strand
CAAAACAAACCATCTTCCAACAAAAAACAGCATCGAAACACTTTCAACGGAAGAGGAGAGCGAAATTGCACAGACACAGCTTTCACACAGAAAATACAGCATGGGGAAGCTTTGAAACGAAAAAGAAAGAAAAATAAACGAAACACACTCACACCAATGCACACACACACAGACAGTTAAAACGGAATTGAAAGTAGGGGAGGCCCAGATACAGAATAGTTTTGATCAGTCAAGAGTCTCCGGTTTTTCACTTGAAATCGGAAAGGAAATTCGAAGCTTACCTTCTGTTTTCTGCTATTTTATTTGATTGAATGAGTGCTCGTTTAAGATAATGTAATAGTTGATATATTTTTAAAAAGATTTTTTGTGTGGTAATATGACTTAATTATATTCATATTAGTCGGCAGCAATGGGCTCTGATTACGTAGATATTCCGAATCTCATTTAACAGGCGAGCATAAATATAACATGTTATCTCGCAGATGACTGTCCATTATATGTTATTATTGGCCGCAGTTAGATTTAGGCTTCTTGGTCTCTCGCGCGTGCGTAACGATATACGTATCTCTATTATTTAATCTCGTAACTCTTCTTTTATACATGTAGCTCTAGGATACTTCTCTTATGCCACACACGACACACACCACACACGACACACACACACACACACACACACTACACACCCACCACACCACATACCATAAACATACGATACCATACATACATACAACACACACACACACCACAGCACACCCACACACGACACACACACCACACACACACACACATCACCACACACCACACACACAACACCACACACATACACACACGACACACACACCACACCACACACACACATACATTGACACACACACACAGCACACAACGCACGATCACACCACGAACCCCTGTGAGTTATCTATGCGTTAGCGGTCATCGATCATATTACACGGCAATATAAAAAGGAGCCAACATTAGCATATATACCTTTTTAAACTGAAACCTATATGATTTTTTTTTAGTCTGTCTGATAGTAGCTCCCCTTCCTCCTCTATCGGGTATTTTGTCCCCATTTTCTGTCAGTTACTTCATCTTAGGAAAAAGAAGAAAAAAAAATAATTCGCTATCTATCCGTACGATTATTTTTCCGCACTTTGAACAACCCACACGCTCACTTGGATTTTCTTTAAATTAAAGGTTCATGGATATTTTCCTCATAATTGTAAACTTGATTGTCTCCATTTCTGAACACCTTCACGTTATAATGTGCATTTCCGTTTTCTTATTACTATGCTGGAAAGTATACGCATCTGTGTACAGTTCTAATAGTTCGTGAGAGGTCGAGGATTGAGGGTATATACAGTATAATATATACTTATATATATATATATACATATATATATATATTTACACTCACTTATATACCGTAGTAGTACGTACCAATTTACGTTTATGATAGTGTATATAGTAGTAGTGATAATATAGTATATTATAATATAATATATAGTATTATATTATAAGTAATATATATAGAGTATATATATGTTGGCGTTCTATCTATGAATGGATTCCGATGCACTGGTGCACATATGGTCGGTGATTGTACACTACCTATACTAAAATTGTGCGTGTACATTTGCCGTGGGGTATAAGAGATTAATATGCTGCTGTATGTTCTACGTATCCCATATATGTGCCTGGTGTCAGGCCGGAAAACTTCTCTCCCTCTGCTGTTACACAGAAGTACCCGCGGATTTACGTAAAATCATGACTTACACATCAACTGTACCACAAACAAATGCAAGATACCGAACATTAAAAAAAAAAAAAAAATGCCAGGTGGAAGAAAATAAACATCTCACTCATCTCTGAAGCACGAGATTACGAATGTGATACCCGTGTAGTGTATACATTACATATCGTATCTGTTCTATTGCTGACCATATAGTGTATGACTACATAGTACATATAGTAATAATATATATAGTATATAACTCATATATATGGTATGTATGAGGTACTATATATATACCGCTCTGCTCTACTATAAGTATAGTAATAAATTAGTACTATATATAAGCTATAGTACATATATATAAAAAGGAGTGGTGTGTGTGTGTATTCATTGTACATACACACACCCTTCCGCCTTACAACGGCGCGACAACACAGCACAACGAACGAACATTATAATATGATCTTGCGACATTTAACTATATATATTATATATAATATAGTATATATAGATATATATATATAGTCACGTATAGTATATATATTATAATGACATGAATATGATAATGAATTGTATATATCATGTATACTAGTAGGTTAGTAGTCTTAGTTGAATATGCAATATATATATATGATAATCATATAGTATTATATATATATATATATAGTGATAATATGATGTGATATAGTATATATAATACATATATTGTTAATTCGGTTGAAGAAAACTAGTATAATATATATCTATATATTATTTATGATACAAGAAATAAGTAAAAAAAAGAAAGGAGAGAGAAAGGTGTAAAAAGGTATAGTATTATAGATACTATATATATAGTATATATACTAATATAACTTATATAATATAGATAATATAAGTATATATTAATATATATATATATATATATATATATATAATATATATAATATATATATTATATATTATATATATTATATAATTATTAATATATTTTAAATTTTATTTGTTAATTATTTGTTTTTTTTTTTTTTTTTACTATTATTCATTATTGTTATTAGTATTATTGTATTTCCGTGTAAGCCAAATAAAGAGTTTGTACGTGTGTTTGTGAGCGCGCGCGTGTATGTGTGCGTGTTCGTGAGGAAATTTACAACAGCTTGGCATAGATTATTACCATGAACACTTTTGGGGATATTTCCATGGAAAGCATACCTCCGCGTCCATGAGTCGCGGCCATCAAACTCATGCAACTCCCGCGCGATAGGATTGGTATGAACACGCCCTTTGCACGCTTCGATTACGGGAGACAAAGGAATCTATCTGCGGGTTGTTCAGACGTGATGAAGATTGCTTTTTCGTGACGAACTACATACATATTATATATATATATATGATATATATATATATATATATATTATATAATAATATATATATATATTATATATATATATATATATATATATATATATGATGACAAAATTGAAAAACGAA
>NW_020872726.1:1030305-1042805 GCF_003789085.1 Penaeus vannamei | reverse complement strand
GGAAATTTGTACTGTTTGGTGTGATTATATGTGTATATATAATATATATATATATATATATATATTTATATATATATGTATGTATATATTTAATATGTATAATATGCATATATGTATATAGATGGTTGTCCTAATAAACATGTTAAAAAATAGAAAACACACACACACACACACACACACACAGGCTGGCGCGCTCATCGGTGACTCCGCACTCGACGTCTGAGGAGCCACTCCCGGCTCAGCCTCCACGAATATCTCTGGCTGAGGTTTGTTGGTCTTCCACAGAGCGGGAAGTGTCATGGTATAGTTTGATGTGGTCTTGCTCCGGAGACATCACCTGGTTGTTATTCGTATGTTTATTATGTTTTGTTAATTGTTGTTTGTTGTTCTTGTCGCAGTCGTCTGTTATTAAATTTACTGCCGGTGGCGAGTTATTCCCTTATCATTTGCATTTAATATATTGCCTTTTAACGATTCATCAAAAATTGTGTCAAATGTTTCATATATATAAAGAGCGTATATGTTGCAAACGTCGCTGATTGTATTTATACATTTGCAAAGTATATTAATATATTCCTAGATATTTCTCCATATATATTATCTTTCTACCTATATATATATATATATTATATATATATATATATATATATATATATATATATATATATATATATATATATATATGTGTTGGAGCTGCATATAATAAAACTCAGATGAAATTTGAGAATGAAATTTGTTTAGTCAGATCGGCGAGTTGCACGAAATGTACATCCACAGCAATAATTTTGCACAACATATATTCATCATCGACAGTGCACTTTTCATGGCGATTAATAAGAAGTGGAATTTACAGCCGTCGCGTTTGGTTCTACGAAGGCCGCGCTAACAAGGACGAGAAAAAAAGGTGAAAGAGAAAAAGATTAGACAGAGAAAAACGAGAAATACCCGTCGCTGTGGAATGATCAGTGACCCGTGTATAATCTCTTCCTTGCCAATTACTTGCACACGCGTGGCATACCCCAGTTGTCTGGCAAGTTCTGTAAGTGACAACTGAGGAGGATGTGCACTCTGATACACCTGTTGCTACCCGTTACAGTTCATGATTCTGCCAACTAAACTAAGGGGGAAAATGGTAAGTATGAGAGCAATTTGGTACGTAAAGATTTCCGGAGAAGGAGACAGGAAATTCGATGTGACATATGAAACATTTATAACGTACAATTCTTTGTGGAAAGATTTTGCAATGCATCTACTAGGAAAAAGTGCGAGATTATGCAAAAGCATTCCATATTAACAGATAGAGTCTCTCCTTCTATCAGGTAATGATATTCATAATACAACATGCAACCCTAAACCCTCGTTATTAGTTGTCCATGCCGGTATAGAGTGAGTTATGTAGTCAAACTAAACAATTTACTAATATATATTTTCCAAATCACAAAGGTTCACAAACGTAATATGTTTGCAAAACAGCTTACATTCATAAACCATTAATTCGCAGCTGAACAAATGGACATATATTTGGTGAAAAAATGAGTTATTTGGAAAATCACATAGTACAATATATATGTATAAACACATGATTGGAATAAAATTCACACAACACATCCAACACACACACAACACACACACACACACACACCACACACACACACACACACACACACACACAACACCCACACACACACACACACACACACACACAAACACAACACAAAAAATAAATAAATAAAATAAAAATGAGCACGGCTCCTAGCTGATTTGGTTCTGTATCTCGAGGAAAATTCATTCTTCCCCTCAAGATACTACCCCCGAGTGAGTGAAGGTATATATTATATATATTATATATATATAATATATATATATATATATATATATATATATAATATTTTTATTTTTTTTTTTTTTTTTTTTTTTTTTTTTTTTCTTTCTTTCTTTCTTTCTTTCTTTCTCTTCTTTCTTTCTTTTCTTTCTCTTCTTTCTTTCTTCTTTCTTTCTTCTCTTATCTTTCTTTCTCTTCTTCGTCTCTTTTTCTTGTTCTTCTTCCTTCTTTTTCTTTTTTTCTCTTTTTCTTTTCTTTTCTTTTTTTCTTTTCTTTTTCTTTTTTACTTTTTTCTTTTTCTTTAGGTGAATTAGAGAGTCTTAGAGAGTCTTCTTTTTATTTCTTTCATTTTCGTTCTATGTAGATATTGAGCCATAGTGGGGAAAAAGTTCGTGCAAATTGGGACGTCTGCGTAGCTATCGCAGCAGGAACTGAACCGAATGGCGCTCGCTCCGGCGGTGACAGAAAATAAAAGGGCCTTTTGAAAAGAGAAAATGAGAATATGTGTGGCTTTTGAAGGAATTTATGTAACGAAAACAGATTTTCTGCCATTCAAGTGCAACAAAGAAAGAAAGAAAGAAAAAAAACGAAGAAAAAAATAATATACGATAATTACTTTATACAACAAAAAGTGACAGGTGGGAAAATTGATGTAAATGAATGAGATCTAGAGAACCAGTGATATTCTTAAAACAAAAAACCAAGGACAAAATTCATATGCCACGCATTCTGTAATGAAATCTTTCTAATGCATATGGATATATGCAAATACGTGTAATGAACTGCGCTTTTCCAAAACGATAATAGTGAGCAAGTGAAGATCCTCTTACTAGTGTATGTGCGTGTATATTCATGTAGATGTGTGGTTGTGTACGGGTATATGAAATTCTTAAATTGCTCTAAGTCGAAAAATGTGTTGGACATATTCCTGTCATGCAAGACATTGCAATATGAATATTTCCTCTTGCCTCACTCACTCTAATGTACTCAAACATTTTCGGCTATTTCGTAATATCATTTTTTATTCANGCCTCCTATTTTTCCCACTCTATAAGATGGCGGTGTCCATTTTCCTCTATTTACGCGTGTCGCGGTCTTCAACTTATACCCACAAATGTTACCAGAAGTTTTTATGGCGGCATGTTTACTTTTGGCCATAGAAACATAGCTGTAGTGCTCCACCGCCCTATAATGAGGCGTGTCTAATGATACCCTTGTAGGCCTACAGTTAAATTTTTTATATCAGTTAGGAATAGGAAAATAGTAATTTTTAAACACTTGTTAAAGTATAAAGTTATTTTTTGTATAAAAGTACAAAGATGATATAGTATAGTATAAAGTAATATTTAAACATTTCGCCAATGCTGGCATTCGCCTGCCAAGCTTCGGCAGGGCGAACATCTGAGTGAGGGAGGCCTTACTTTTAAACCCAAGGCAGGTGTTCGCCAGGCCTGGCGAACGAAAGGGATCGCCAGGCGCTAACATCTTGGATTCCTGCTAAATCTAGTGCTTCGGCGAATGAAAAAACGCGAGAAAAGGCAAAAGGTTTTAAAAGTATGGGCCATAAAGTTAACCTTGTTATAGTATAAAGTATAAAGTTAATTTTGTTATAGTGTAAAGTTATTTTCAGTTTCTTTGTTATAGCATAATGTTAAATTTTAACTCCTTTGTTATAGTATAAAGTGAGACTATGCGGAAACAACATTTTCTTCTTCTCTCGAGGTTAATAATTAAGTTTAGGTTATGTTATGTGCACTGCAGATGTAAACAAATTTGCGCTAGATTTAGCGGGAATGCAAGATGTTAGCGCCTGGCGATCCCTTCGCCCGCCCTGGCGAACGTTGGTTTTAAAAGTAAGGCCTCCCTCACTCAGCACTGGCGAAGGTTTTAAAAGTACGAGCCTTAGTGTCATTGCAACGTTTTTTGGACGGAAATAGTAATGCTGCGATTGTTTATTAAATTTGTTATTATTTTTGAAAATGTGTTGTAAAGAGATTGAGGGAAAAGAGTGAAAACTTCAATTATTGGGTTGTGGGAAAAAAGTTGGGCAAATAATTAGGACATAACATTTGGGAAAGTAAAAAGTTAATAGTATTATTCAAGGGAGGAATATTTTGCTTCATTGATCCATGCTTATTCCTAATAAATCTGGTTGTTGATAATATATAATGAGGGGTTATGTAGCCTTATCTGCATGATCAATGCCAGAAGGACCTGCCATTGCTTCCGAAGTGACCTTGAATCCAGTGTCTGCTGACCCAAAGCATGCCAGCTATCTTACATAAAAATTATCTTCAAGAGTGAAAAGGTTAAGTTAACCATTATCCATAGTTTAGACTATAAAAATGGTTACTGGTGGCGGCTTACCGACGAAGGTGGAAACAAGGTAAATTCCTTAATAGAATGCCTATAGGAAATCTGATGGACCTTCAGTAAGGATATTCAAAGGGTTAACAGATTTATGGAGCGTAATTATAAGTCAAGCAATTACCTCCGACATAAATGGTGTGCAGTGGTGTTTCTGGCTTGAGATGTAAATATTAACAACTAGGCTATGAAGGTATTGATGCCAATAAAGTACAGGGGAAGTGGTGTCAAGTTAGGTGACTTAAATTTAATTGCAGATTAAAGTATTCAGTTGATGGGAAACCTACGTGTTTGAAAATAAGGGGACAAAAGTAGAAAGACCAGTGTATGTGCTTGATTTCACCATCAATTTTGTCAGGGTTTAGATATAGTGAAGTTTATGACTAGTCTGACTACTAGCTCAGATTGGCAAAATGAGTGATACAGAGAAAGACGGAGAATCTGGATATGCCTTAAAGGGGTTAGTGGCCTCAACTCCTAGAGAAACAGGAACTTTACCTAAAATGACTAAAAGAACATTTTCTAAAGAAATGGAGGACTCCGCAGGTAAGTTAAACATGACCAACACATTTAGAGCCCTATTAGCGGAAGCTAGTGAAAGTAGAATGTCGGCATTACGCCCAAGAGATGTAAAAGAGTTAGATGAGAGAAATTTTAGGACTTTTGATAAAAAAAGGAGTCAAAAACTACTTAGATGATGTGATTGTGTTTGCAAACTCATTTGAGGAATTGGTACTTCTATTGAGAATTTTTTTTGAGCATCTTCAAGAAAAAGGCGTTAAAGCTAAACTTGAAAATGTAACCTTGGTCAAAAAGAAGTCAGATTTTTGGTTAGTGTAATATCTAAACAAGGGTGTCAGCCTGACCCAAAGAACCTGGAAGGTATAAATGGTATGAAAGATCCCCAAAATGTAAAGGATGTTAAAAGATTGTTAGGGATGGTAGGTTTTTATAGACATCACATAGAAAACTTTGCTAAAATAGCAATACCCTTAACAAATGTCACTAAGGAAGAAGGTAAATTTATTTGGAAGGATCAGTGCGAGGTTGCTTGTCACAAACTAAAAGAAGCACTGATGTCATCAGCTATTCTTGTGAAGGCAGATGTTGGAAAACCACTGACCATGACAACAGATGCCAGCAATTATGCAGTTGGATGAGTTCTAAGGCAGGTACAAGCAGACGGTGAATTAGGTGTAATTGGTTATTTCATGAAAAAAAGTAAACCAGGCAGAGGTAAACTATTCAGCTACAGGTAAAGAGGCTTAAGGAGTAGTGTTGGCTTGTGGTAATTTTGCACATTATATATGGGGAAACGGTGTGACAATCTATACTGAGCACCAGCCTCTTGTATCCGTTTTTCACAGAAGGACCAAGTATGAACGGATGGATTTTTGAAATGCGGGGACATACTTACAAGATGAAATACATGAAGGGAAAGCAAAATGTTGCTGCAGATATGTTATGGATACCAGTGTATAATGTGAAAGTAATAACTGGAAATTCTGATATTTTTGGTTTAAGTGTAGAAAAATTTAAAAGTAAAGAAGGGGAGACAGATAAATGGATGGCAGTAATACATGACTTAGAAGGTGAGCCCTTACCAGGAAACCTAAAGAAAAGTGTTTTGCCTAACTTTGAGTCAGATGAAGGTCTGTTGTAATATGGCAAAAAGCGTAATGATGGCAGTATCTGCTATAGTATAGTTGTAGCTAAAGAATGAAGAGCTAAAGCATGTAAGCTTTCACTTGAAAGGGTTGGACATATGAGTATTATAAAAAAAAAAAAAATGATTGTGAAGGTTTCTTTTGGGCACTGGGAAACCTCTTTCACAGTCAGTTGGTAATTTCCCTCGGATAACACGAGGTCTAGAGAGGATGAGTATTGATGTAACAGATATGAAAAAAGGTGGAGACGGTCATAGATATGTCCTCAGGTGCATAGACCATCATTCCTGTTACGTAAATCTTTATCCAATGAGAGGGAAATGAGGTGGGAAGGTGGTGGTGAAGCTGAGAAACTACATGACAGCATATGGCAGTCCAGAGAAGCTTGTTAGTGATAATGGGTGTGAATTCTGAAACCGAGAGATGTAAAGTTTATGCAAAGAGGCAGGGATCACTCAGCACTTGATCACTCCATACCAGCCTCAGAGCAATGGTGTGGTATAAAGAGTGGCTGGCTCAATTAAACCCATTATTTGTAGTTTAGGAAAAGGGTTAGCGTATCAGTGGCCCAAATATTTGAGTTGGTGTGCCAGGAGCTTAAATGAATGGGTACACAGTACCACAGGAACTACACCTTATTGGGCATTCTTCAAAGGTCATCCTAAAAAGTACATAGAGTTTAGGGTGGCAGATCTTCCGGCAGACGAGGAAGGTTTGGAATTGGCAGAGGACAGTATGAAAGAACAGCGGGACAGAGCAGTAAAGACGTACTCACTCACAAACCAAAAATGTGAAAATTCAAAACAGGAATGTGAAATGTGGTAGTTTAGTGTGGGTAAAGAGAGAAGTGTTTGATCCTTATACCTCTGGTAAACTTTGTCACAAATAGGTAGGACCATATGTAGTGGAAGTAGTGATACGAGAGGGAGGTGCATATATCCTTGGTGATCCCAAATCAGACAAAACTATCAAAAGAGCATCAGATAAGGTCAAGCCTTGTTTAGGGACAGATGCATAGTTAATTCCAGACAGTGTAAAGGTAGACTTCGACTCAGAAAGTGAAACTGAAGACTGAAAAAGAATTATGTTAGGAAACCTAGAGTGAGAAGGAAAGCTGAAAGACTAGGAATAGACGTATGATTGTAATGTGTAACTGTAGTGTGCCAACAAAATACTGTGTATATAAGTTCTTGCAGATGTACAAGAGAGGTGAATGTGAGCCTGGCCTGCTGTGGAAGGAGGTTGCAGCATGCCTGAGCTGGAGGTGGTCATGACCGTGCACGTGGCGCCACCAGCTGTAGTAGCGGGCATCTCAAGATGGAGCAGCATAGAAGAAAAGCAACTACTCCTAAGCTCTGTTCCATGCCAGGCAGTGGTGAGGAAGGAATAGGGGCAAGATGACCAGGGAGTGATCTGGCTGTCTTCTTGGGAACTACTCAGCGCACAGAGGAGGATCTGGTCAAGTTTCCCCTCATACAAAAGGTGGAGGAAGGAAGAGCGCATAGGTGAGGTATCTGAACTATGCCCAGCATGGTACTACACTTTTCGAAGTTGTGAAGCTGTTGTAGCTTGTTTAAATAGAGCAAATTGAAAGCTCAGTATTGGAATTACTGTTTGAAGGATTATACTCTTTTGGCAGAGTGAGATGCAAATTAAATCATGTTCCTCTTAAGTGAAAGTCCTATACTGAGAAAGAAGTTAGATAGTAAATGTAAAAGTAATAGTTTGAAAATATGAAATAATGAAAATCATTGAAATGTCCAAAATGAAGTTTAGTTCAAGTTCCAAGATGAGCAAAGTTTTATTTCAGAGTAGATAAACTGTCAATTTTAAGAAGAAAGAAAGATATATTTCCTTTGAGTTTACAGATTATGGAGTGTTCTGTTTGGGTATTATGTTTTCTGCATGTATATTTTGATGGTTTCATCTTGTCAAGACAAGATTGGATGTGCATAGATGTGAAAATATGCTAAAGTAATATGTGTTTACTACAAAGGTTTTGCTTTGGTATTTAGGCATGCATACATGAGTTAGAAGAAGGTGAGCCCTTACCAGGAAACCAAAGAAAACTGTTTTGCCTAACTTTGAGTTAGATGAAGGTCTGTTGTATTATGGCAAAAAGCATAATGATGGCAGTATCTGCTATAATATAGTTGTAGCTAAAGAATGAAGAGCTAAAGCGTGTAAGCTTTCACATGAAAGGGTTGGACATATGAGTATCATCAAAACAATAAATGCTTGTGAAGGTTTCTTTTGGGCATAGGGAAACCTCTTTCACAGTCAATTGGTAATTTCCCTCGGATAACACGAGGTCTAGAGAGGATGAGTATTGATGTAACAGATATGAAAAAGGGTGGAGACGGTTATAGATATATCCTCAGGTGTATAGACCATCATTCCTGTTACGTAAATCTTTATCCAATGAGAGGGAAATGAGGTGGGAAGGTGGTGGCGAAGCTGAGAAACTACATGACAGCATATGGCAGTCCAGAGAAGCTTGTTAAGTGACAATGGGTGTGAATTCTGAAACCGAGAGATGTAAAGTTTATGCAAAGAGGCAGGGATCACTCAGCACTTGATCACTCCATACCAGCCTCAGAGCATTGGTGTGGTATAAAGAGTGGCTGGCTCAATTAAACCCATTATTTGTGGATTAGGAAAAGGGTTAGCGTATCAGTGGCCCAAAGGTAATTACATGAAAGAACATGTTTCACGCCAGGAAAAAACTGGAGGATAACATCTTGTAATGTTCACAATTATCACCTGTCGGCGGTTTTTGTGTCGCACGACGTTATCAAAGCGTCACTCGACTCCCCCCCCCTTCTCATTCCCCTCGTCTCTTCCCCCCTCCCTTTCCCTCCCCCTCCCGCTCCTCCCTCCCCCGGCCCTTTTTCACCTCTCTTCTTCGGCCTTCCTCTTCTCTTCGGCCCTTCTCTTCTTCTCTTCGGCCTTCCTCTTCTTCTCTTCGGCCTTCATCTCTTCTCTTCGGCCTTCATCTTCTTCTCTACGGCCCTCCTCTTCTCTTCGGCCCTACCCCAACTTTTAGCCCTTCATCATCTGCCCTTATTGTCTTTCCATTGGAATGTCATTGGAATGTAGTCGTTCATTTCCCGCGTGTTCCCTAGCGACTACAGTGAATTATTATCGGGCTCGAAGGCGAATTCCAGGATCTCCTCGAGCTCCTGGACGACTTCCTGGACCTCCTTCTCGAGCTCCTGGGCGACTTCCTGGGTCTCCTTCTTGGGCTCTTCGGCGACTTCCTGGGTCTACTTCTCGGGCTCCCGGGCGACTTCCTAGGTCTCCTTCTCAGGCTCCCGGGCGACTTCCTGGGTCTCCTTCTCGGGCTCATCAGCGACTTCCTGGGTCTCCTTCTCGGGCTCTCTTCCTGGGTCTCCTTCTCGGGCTCTCGGGTGACTTCCTGGGTCTCCTTTTCGGGCTCTTGGACGACCCTGAAGTAGGCCGAGGAGACCATCCATATAGGAACGATATGGATGCGCTCTTGGGCGACTTCCTGGGTCTCCTTCTCGGGCTCTTCGGCGTCTTCCTGGGTCTCCTTCTAGGGCTCTTCCTGGGTCTTCTTCTTGGGCTCTTCGGCGTCTTCCTGGGTCTCCTTCTAGGGCTCTTCCTGGGTCTTCTTCTTGGGCTCTTCGGCGACTTCCTGGGTCTCCTTATCGGGCTCTTCGGAGACTTCCTGGGTCACCTTCTCGGGCTCTTCGGTGACTTCCTGGGTCTCCTTCTCGGGCTCTTCGGCGACTTCCTGGGTCTCCTGCTCGGGCTCCTGGGTGACTTCCTCGGTCTCCTGCTCGGGCTCTTTGGCGACTTCCTGTGTCTCCTTCTCGGGCTCTTCGGCAACTACCTGGGTCTCCTTCACGGGCTCTTCGGCGACTTCCATGGTCTCCTTCTCGGGCTCTTCGGCGACTTCCTGGGTCTCCTTCTCGGGCTCAAGGGCGACTTCCTGGGTCTCCCTCTTGGGCTTTAGGGTGACTTCCTGGGTCTCCTTTTCGGGGTCTCCTTTTCGGGCTCTTGGACGACCCTGAAGTCGGCCGAGGAGACAATCCATATCGTCCTGGTAGGAACGGTATGGATTTGCTCTTGGGCGACTTCCTGGGTCTCCTTCTCGGGCTCTTCGGCGTCTTCCTGGGTCTCCTTCTCGGGCTCCTGGGCGACTTCCTGGGTCTCCTCGGGCTCTTCGGCGACTTCATAGGTCTCCTTCTCGGGCTCCTGGGCGACTTCCTGGGTCTCTTCTCGGGCTCTTCGGCGACTTCCTGGATCTCCTTCTCGGGCTCTTCGGCGACTTCCTGGGTCTCCTTCTCGGCTCTTCGGCGACCTGGTCTCTTCTCGGGCTCCTGGCGACTTCCTGGTCTCCTTTCGGGCTCTTGGCGTTCCTGGGTCTCCTTCTCGGGCTCTTCGGCGACTTCCTGGGTCTCCTTCTCGGGCTCTTCGGCGACTTCCTGGGTCTTCTCGGGCTCTTCGGCTTCCTGGGGGCTCGACTTCCTGTGTCTCCTTTTCGGGTTCTTCGGCGACTTCCTGGGTCTCCTTCTCGGGCTCTTCGGCGACTTCCTGGGTCTCCTTCTCAGGCTCCTAGGCAACTCCCTGGGTCTCCTTCTCGGGCTCTAGGATGACTTCCTGGGTCTCCTTCTCGGGCTCTAGGGTGACTTCCTGGGTCTCCTTCTCGGGCTCTAGGATGACTCTCTGGGTCTCCTTCTCGGGCTCTAGGATGACTTCCTGGGTCTCCTATTATATATATATAATTATATATATATATATATATATATATAATATATATATATATATATATTATCATATATATATATATATATATATAATATATATATATATATATATATATATATATATATATATATGGTATTTTCTAAATTACCTTCGCCACACCGATATCGACAATTTTAGTATTGTTGGATTCCTCTCACTGTCCACATTCCAAATATGTAGGTTTTATTGCGCGGAAACCCCCCATTAGCGAGAAACTTGGCCCCGATTGCAAGGGAGGGCATGGAAGGTTCTAGAGAAAATCGAGGTTAAATAACACTTATAGTATAACCCACAGTGAAAATAACCATGGTTATTCATATGACTTTCCATTGCAGGGGGCTGCGCCCCTTGCGATCCCCATGGGGGGGGGGGCTGCCGCCCCTTAACCCCCGCCGAGGAAACAAAACCTCCACCACGTATTCCCGGCAGGCTAGAGCGTTACGCAATTCTCGTCGATCGCGGAGCGGCGGACGTATTACATTTACCTCGTAACATTCCCACTGAATCAGCATTGTATACACACGATTGTAGTATAATCAGGATGAACAGAGTATACCATGAACAGAAGAGCGCCCTCGTCGGCGGGTTTTGCGCCTCTCTCTATGTTACGCCGATGGCCTCAAGGTCGAGTTTCCCGTCCCCTGGAAGCACGATTTTCGAAATCCTAACCGAAATAACCGTCGCATTCAGTACTTCGCCATGGCCGCCGCGATGACAATGTGTGAAGGGTTCTACTCCGAGATAGATTTTCTGCGCGAGGTGTCAACAAGCCAGGATGAGATTCTGCGTGAAGGGAGCACCCTCTCTACTATCGGCGGCATTTATCAATCAGGTTAGTACCTTAAAAATCCTAGATTATTGTAGGTTATCGGCTCCGTGTCTAGTTCGTGTGCGCTCTATCCTGCCGTGAATACGTGGTGGAGATTTTGTGTCCTCGGCGGGGGTTGGGGGGCGGCAATCCCCCCTAGGGGGGGTCTGCAATGGAAAGTCATGTGAATAACCATGGATATTTTCACTGTGGGGTATATTATAGGGTAATTTTCTATATTACGTCCGCCGCTCCGACATCGTCGCCCCCGATATAGTGCCCAAGTTTGCCGCTAACATGGGGTTTCCGCGCAATGAAACCTACATATTTGGATTGTACAAAGTGAGAGGAATCCAACAATACCAAAATCGTCAAAATTACTAAATTAGGTCCGCTCCGGCCGCCGCTCCATCATCGTCGCCCCCGATATAGTGCCCAAGTTTGCCGCTAACGTGGGGTTTCCGCGCAATAAAACCTTCATATTTGGATTGTGCAGAGTGAGAGGAATCCAACGATACCAAAATCGTCGATATCGGTGAGGCGAAGGTAATATACAAAATTACCAAAGATTTTAAAAAGTGAGTGAACGTGTTTTGCGCAAGTAAAGTGAATAACTGCTCCTCCGTGAAGATATGAGATGGTACCAAAGTCGTCTTGCCATTGGCCATTTAATCAACACTTTGAGAGGTTTTACTGGTCCAGGTCCAGTTTCATACAGCCGCCTTTTAGACGAAAAATAATATATGCAAACGATAGAGCGAGTGATTCTAAGAAACTTCTTCTATGAACTTCAACCGCAACTCAAACATTACAAAGTTAATGGACATCATATTGGTTTGAATATTCGTTAATTGTTTATTAAATTATCAGAAAAATCGATAAGCACAGTTTTCCTAGAAAATATGTTTTGGTTAGCTTGTTATTAGTGGAGGCCATGACCATCGCTTGACAATACACGAATGTGATGAGCATTTTAACCAATTGCATTGTTATTTACTTGATATTGGCAGAATTTGTCATTAATAGTGTATTTATAGTGCTAACCCATTATTTTCCGAACACA
>NW_020872726.1:1007805-1025305 GCF_003789085.1 Penaeus vannamei | reverse complement strand
TTTATTCATTAACGAATAAATTTGTTTCGTTACTGCTCTTAAGTATATAGGCCGACTCAGAAATAATTACCGTATTTGTTAAATGTTAGTTTTTCTTTCTCCTTGTAGATTTACAAATATGAATTTGACGCCAATAATCACTTTTTTTCCTGCATTTTTGTCGCGTCATCGAAAAATTATCTTGGAGGATTTATCTTTTATCACTTCGGACTTAACTTATAAAAAAATATGAATAAGTTAATGAATATTGTGATCTTTACCTCATCGTTTATACACAATAGAAGCAAATGTACTCAAGGGACTTCATATCAATAGAAACTACAAAATAATTGGCCTCCACAAAACCCTCCGCGATTCCCCAGAGAGATCGCCGGGCCATTCCCTAATGCACCGGATTTGCAGGATTTAACCCAATACCGCGTTCAGTTTCTCAGCAGACGATGGCAGGGCGATCGTCTGGGTCGTGGGAAGCCCTCGCCTTTCGAGGCTTTTCACGAGAAACTCCCCTGCGTGAAGTGGATGTTTAGGAAGTATTTTGACAAAAGTATCTACTGGGACGGAAGAATACCAATACATACACACACAGAGAAACATGTTGCAAACATGAACGACGAAGGGAAGGGCAAGAAAACACACGAATATGCCGAAGGCCTTTTCACTATTGCTTCGTCAGGGCAATAGTGAAAAGGCCTTCGGCATATTCGTGTGTTTTTTGCCCTTCCCTTCGTCGTTCCTGTTGCAATCTGTTCAACATGAATTCCACACAGAAAAACATATACAAGTAGATGTAAACAAAAAAAAATACATATATAATACATAAACATACACAGAGAAACATATACAAGTAGATATATAAAAAAATACATATATAATACATACACACATACACACACACACACACACACACACACACACACACACACACACACACACACACACACACATATATATATATATATATATATATATATATATATATATATATATATATATATATATATATATATATATATGTATGTATATATATATATATATATATATATATATATATATATATATATATATATATATATATATATATATATATATATATATATATATATATATATATATATATATATATATATATATATATATATATATATATATATATATATATATATATATATATATATATATATATATATATATATATATATATATATATATATATATATATATATATATATATATATATATATATATATGTGTGTGTGTGTGTGTGTGTGTGTGTGTGTGTGTGTGTGTGTGTATGTAAATATATATGAATATAAAATATATACATAATAAATAAAATATATAGATAGATAGATAGAGAGAGAGAGTCGAATATGTATTGTTCAATAGATAGATAGATGGATAGATAACTAGATAGGCGTACACACACATACGAATGGCTGCTTGTTTGTGTCTGTGATATATATATATATATATATATATATATATATATATATATATATATATATATATATATATATATATATATATATATATATATATATATATATATATATATATATATATATATATATATATATATATATATATATATATATATATATATATATATATATATATATATATATATATAACGAATCCGCTCGGGATCGAACCGAGGACCTGTCGTGTGAAGCGCACGCGATAACCACTATACCACAGAAACGATAATAGTATCAGTGTCTGCAAAATTAAATACGGATTAATAGAAGAGAACGAGCGAAAGAGAGAGACCTGAAAAGGAAGAGATTGACATACAGAAGACGAGTAAGAGATGGAGACATGGAAAGGAAGAGACAGACGGACAGACAGATGGAGAGAAACAGACAAACAGAAGGAGGAAGAGAAGTGTTGTTGAGAGAGACATATAGAGGAAGAGAAAGAACTAAAGAGGCAGACAGACACGCAGAGGAAGAGAAAGGGAGAGAGAGAGAGAGAGACATGCAAAGAGGAAGAGGGATAGACACAGACTTATAAATAGAAAGAGAGAATGAGCGAAAAAACAACAATTCAAAAATTAGTTCTAACACTGACGCCGCCATATTGCAGATTTAGGGCACAAAGGCTGCCAATCTGCACTCGCTCAGGGTCGTTCACTTTACGAGAGGTTGTTCATCTGGGTTCGAGTCTTCGTTCATTAAGCTCATTTTCAATAGCTCTCTGCCGTGATAACAACCCTTTCCGCTTTTTTTGCTTTTTCGGTGATGCCATCTTTCAATTACGACATAAACTCTCGTTGTGATCTACCTTTGTATGTGTATTGTGTATAAGTTATATGGTTATGTCCTACGTAAAGAGATGGAAGGAGAGAGAGAGAGAGAGAGAGAGAGAGAGAGAGAGAGAGAGAGAGAGAGAGAGAGAGAGAGAGAGAGAGAGAGAGAGAGAGAGAGAGAGAGAGAGAGAGAGCTGAAAAGAGAGAGAGAGAGAGAGAGAGAGAGAGAGAGTAGTTATTTATTCTATCACATCTATTTCTCTCGCTTTCTCCCTCAGCTTCCCCCCCCCTTTTTTATTCATACTATCTAACTACCACTCTCTCTCTCTCTCTCTCTCTCTCTCTCTCTCTCTCTCTCTCTCTCTCTCTCTCTCTCTCTCTCACTCTCTCTCTCTCTCTCTCTCTCTCTCTCTCTCTCTCTCTCTCTCTCTCTCTCCTCTCTCTCTCTCTTCTCTCTCTCTCTCTCTGTCTGTCTGTCTCTCTCTCTCTCTCTCTCTCTCTCTCTCTCTCTCTTCTCTCTCTTTACGTAAGACATAACCACATAACTTATACAATACACATAATGCAAGAGAATATAAAATTGTCAAGTGATTCCTCGCGAGATGGAACCGAGAATCTGAGTGTGTGAACCGGGCATGACAAGCGAGAATTTCATCTTTGTGGTAGTTAGGAACTGGTATTCCTAAAATCATCAGATTTTTTTTTTTTTTTTTTTTTTCAAGGAGGATAAATAAAAAAAAAAGAAAATGAAACATCTGGTGCAAAAGAAGGTTAAACAAATAGATGGATAAATAATAAAATGAATAAGCAAATCCTTCAAAAAAAAAAAAAAAAAAAATCTCTCTCTCTGTAATTGTCGGTGTGTTTTTGTTATTTTTTTTTTTCTTTTTTGTGGGAGTGGCGTCTCGAGGTAGCAAAAGCTGTCCTGTTTAGAGAAAAAAACTGCTTCAGGATATTAGGCCTTTAAGTTTTCCTAATAAATATTTAGCAACAGATATTCTCTATTNAGAGAGAGAGAGGAGAGAGAGGAGCGATCTCGTCAGAGAGAGAGAGAGTGAAGAGAAGGGAGAGATGACGAGGAGAGAGAGAGAGAGGAGAAGAGAAAAGGCTGTCTGCTCTTCTTCTCGTCTCATCTCTCTCTTCTCCGTCTCTCTCTTTCTCTCTCTCTCGTCCTCTCTTCCTTTCTTCTCTCTCTCTTCCTCTCCCTCTCTCGTTATCTGTCTATCTATCTATTATCCCGAATTGACAGATGCCGAGAAAGAGAGAAAGGAAGAAAACGAAATAAATAGATGGAGAGGGAGAGGGAGAAGGAGGGGAGAAGGAGGAGGAGAAGGAGAGGGAGAGGGAGAGGGAGAGGGAAGGAGAGAGAGAGAGAGGAGAAGGAGAGAGAGAGAGAGGGAGAGGAAGAGAGAGAGAGGAAGGAGAGAGGGAGAGGGAGAGGGAGAGAGAGAGGAGAGAGAGAGAGAGAGAGAGAGAGAGGAGAGAGAAGAGAGATGAGAGAGAGAGAGAGAGAGGAGAGAGAGAGAGACAGAGACAGAAGAGGACAAGACAGAAGACAGAGAGACAGAGGACAGAGAGAGAGACAGAAGAGAGACACAGAAAGAAAAAAAAACGAAATAGAAAAAAAGTCAAATCAAAAAAAAGTAAACACCCCCCCCAAAAAAAAAAGAACCAAAAAACCAAAACCCAAAAACCAAAAACACAAAACACAAAACAAAAGCAATAACCATCGAATAGAATTGAGTACAAATGCTCTCGGTGTTTCGGTCACACGAGAGCGATCTCACGTCCTCTTTTGCGGTTGCGAGAGGGAAGCCTCTTTAGGCCAGATTCATTTCAAGAGGGAGATTAATCTAAATCAATTGTGGTCTTTATATGTATGTGTGTAATGTATGTATGTATGTATGTATGTATGTATGTATGTGTTGTATGTATGTATGTTTGTTTTTTGTTTGTTTGTATGTATTCTATGTATTATATGTATGTATGTATGTATGTATGGTAATGTATATGTATGTTGTATGTATGTATGTATGTATGTATGTATGTATGTATGTATATATTATGTATATATATATATATATATATATATATATATATATATATATATATATATATATTATATATATAGAGAGAGGAGAGAAGAGAGAGAGAGAGAGAGAGAGAGAGAGAGAGAACAGAGAGAGAGAGAAACACAGAGAGAGAGAGAACAACAGAGAGAGAGAAGAAACAGAAGGAAAGAAAGAAAAGAGAGAAACAGAGAGAGATGCGTGTGTGTGTGTATATATATCTATATATGGCTGTGTTGTTATCTATGTGCATATATGTTGTATACATGTGTGTGTCTGTTCGTCTGTGAGTGAATGAGCCCTGTTTTTGTTTATGTGTGTGTATTGTCATCGAGTGCGTGTTTATTCTCTGTTTGTCAGCGTGTTTTTTCCGTGTCCAAGATGAGAGCCTCTTGTAAGGATCCTAAGGAGGCGTACATGCTCGTGTGTACCACTGTGTCGTGTGTGTGTGTGTTGGGTGGGGGGTGGGTGTGTGGTGTTTTGTGGTGTGTGTGTGGGGTGGGTGGGTGTGTGTGTGTGTGTGTGTCTGTGTGTGCTTGTGTGGTGTGTGTGTGTGCGTGTGTGGTTGTGTGTGTTGGGTGGGTGGGTGTGTGTTTGTGTGGGTGTGTGTGTGTGTTGTGTGGGGATGGGTGGGTGTTTGTGTGTGTGTGTGTGTGTTGTGTGTGTGTGTGTGTGTGTGTGTGTGTGTGTGTGTGTGTGTGTGTGTGTTACGTATACCTCTTTGTCTGCTGGTTCGGGCGAGTGTGTTTGTTCCCAGGGAGAGGAGGGGGAGGAGGAGGGAGAAGAGGAGAAAGAAAGGAGGGGGAGGGGGGAAATAGATAGACGAGAGGAGGGAGGAGGGGGAAGGAAGAGGAGGAGGAGGAGAGGGAGGAGAAAGAAAGAAGGAGGAGGAGGAGGAGGAAAAGGAAGTAGAAAAAGAAAATGAACGCGAGAAAAAGAGGAGGAGAGGAAGGGGAGGGGGAGGAGAAGAGGAAGGAGTAGCAAAGAGGAAAAAGAAGAAAAAGAAGAAAGGAGGAGGAGGAGGAGAGGAGAAGAGGAGAGAGGGAAGGAGGAAAGAGGCGAAGGGGATGAAGAGGAGGAGGAGGAGGGGGCAGAAAGCAGGAGGAGGAGAAGGAGGAGCGGGAAATGGGAAGGGGAGGGGAGAAAGAATAGGAGGAGGAGAGGAGGGAGGGAGGAGGGAAAGGGGCGTAAGGGGATGAAGAGGAGGAGGGGGGAAAGGGCGTAAGGGGAGTAAGGGAGGAGGAGGAGGAGGAGGAAAGCAATTATCTCCGCAGACAATGTAAGAAATCACCATCACAGCTTCCTGTCTTAGGACCTCTCTCTTCTCTCGCGGTTTGCGGCGTCGCGTCAGCTGACAAGACAGCTTCGTGGACCACAGCAGACGAGGCCCCCTTGGACTCTCCCCTCCTCTCCCCTCTTTCCCCCTCTTTCTCCCTCTCTCCTCCCTCTTTCCTCCTCTTCGCAGGGCGCCCTTGGACCCTCGCCCTCCCTCCCCCTTTCCCCCTCTTTCCCCTCTTCACAGGGCGCCCTTGGACCTCTCCCCTCCCCCCCTCCCCCTTTTCCCCCCCCTCCTTCCCCCCTTTTCACAGGTCTTCTTCTCCTTTTCCCCCTCCCTCCCCTCACTTTTCGCTTCTTAATTGTTTCTCTGTCTCTGGTTTTCCCCTTCTTTCTCGCTTCTCTTTTCCCTTTTCCCTTGGTTTTCCCCTTCTTTCTCGCTGGTTTCCCTTCTTCCTCTTCTTCTTTCCCTTTCTTGGTTTCCGCCCTTCTTTCTCGCTTCATCTTTCCCCTTTCTTGTTTCCCCCCTCTCTTTCTGCTTCATCTTTCCCCCTTTCTTGGTTTTTCCCTTTTCTCGCTTCATCTTTCCCTTGTCTCCTTGGGTTTTCCCCTCTTTCTCTCTCGCTTCAATCTTTCCCCCTTTCTTTGTTTTCTCCTTTCCTCTTTTCGCTTCTTTCCCTTTCTTGGTTTTCCCCATTTCTTTCCTCTTCTCCTTCCCCCTTTCTTTGTTTTTCCCCTTCCTTTCTCGCTTCTCCTTTCCCCTTCTCTCTTTATTTTCCACTTCTACCTCTCTTCTCCTTCCAACTCTCTGCAGTTTATTCTATTCTTATCGCCTTTCCTTTTTCCCCTTTCTCCCACCTTCTTTGCAATCCTCCTTTTTCCCCTCTTTTCATTTCTCTCTCCACTTTTCCTTTTACTCTTTACCCTCTCCTCTCCTTTTACGTCTTTCTCTTCCTTTCTCCTCTAATCACTTCTCATTCTCCTTCTCCCTTTTCTCTATTCACCCTGTCTCATTTCCTCTTACCCCTCCTCCTTCTTCCCCTCTTCGCCTCGCTTCCTCTATCCTTCCCTTTTTCCTCTTTCACTTATTACGTTTCCTTCTTCCCCTTTTCCCCTCCTTTCGGTCTTTATCCATACCTTATCTATTCCTCCTCCTCCTCCTTCTTAAATCCCTCTTCCTTTTTTTAGATTCTTCCCTCTTCTTGCCTCCTCTTAGACCTCTTTTCCTTCCTCTCTCCTTTGGGTCTTCTCCTCCCTTACGGCTCTTCCGTTTCCTTCCTTCCTTTCTTCCTATACATTCACTTCTTGTCTTCTATCTCCCTCACTTCCTCTGTGTACCCCTCCTCTCCCCCTTTCGTCCCTCTCCCTCCTTCTCTCCTTCTGTTTCCCTGTTTCTCCACCCTTCCTCTAATCTCCTCCTCTTTTTCTTCTGTCGTTCCTCTCTCTTCTCTCTCTCTTGTTTCTTGCTTTCTCCACCTTTCCTCTATCTCTCCTTCTTTTTCTTCTGTCGTTCCTCTCCTTCCTTCTTCCTTTCTCTCCCATACAACCTCCTCTTCTCGTTTTTTTTTTTTCCCTTCCCCACTTCCCCTACCTCCCCTTCTCCACCATTTCCCTACTCCTCCTACTCCACCATTTTCCCCACTCCCCTCCTTACCCCCACTCCTTTCTCATCCCTCCTTACCCTACTCCTCCCCACCCACATCCCTGGACACAATGGCGCGTCCGGCCAACTACTCTCCTCCAACCTCCTACCTTCCCACCTCCTCTCACCCTGCCTACCTCCATCTCCCCTACCTTCCTCCCACTTCTCCTACCCTCCTCAGCCTACCTCCCTTACCCTCCATCTCCCCCCACCACTCCCACTTCTTCTCCTAACCTCGCCCTACCACTCCCTGCTCCCCTAACCCTACCTCCCTATACTCCTTCTACCTAATCCCTACCACCCACCACTCCCTACCTCCTCCCACTCCCACCCAGATCTCCCTACCCTACCACCTTCGCTCCCACCTACCCCTACCCGACCCATCTCTCTCTACCTCCCCCACCTCTCCACCTCATCTCTCCCCCACCCCCCACCCACCTCCCCCACCTCCCCACCCCCACCCCCCACGTTAAACAAAGGTCAATGCCATTCGGCGAGAACTCCTTGAGAAGGCGTCTCGAGAGGTTCCTCGGCGCCCCCCGAAAGGAAGACATTCTGCGTCTTTTTTTTCTTTTTTTCTTTCTCTCCTCTTTCCTTTCGCTTGCTCTTTTCTCTTCCTCTTTCTCTCGGAAGACATTCTCGCGTTTTTCTCTTCTCTCTCGTCTCTTTCTCTTTCTCTTTCGCTGCCTTTCTTCTCTTCCCTCTTTCTCTTTCCTCTCTCTCTCTCTCTCTCTCTCTCTCTCTCTCTTTTCGCTTGCTCTCTCTCTCTTCCCCTCTTTCTCTTTTCTCTCTCTCTCTTTCTCTCTCTTTCTCTTTGCTTTTTTTCGCTTGCCTTTGCTCCTCTCTCTTTGTCTTTCCATCTTTCTCGGTCTTTCTCTTTCGCGCTTTCTTCTTTCGGGATTGCTCTCCTTCCTCCTTCTCTCCTCTTTCCTCTCTCTCTTCTCTCTCTCTCTCCTCTCTCTCTTCTCGCTCTCTTCTTCCCTCTCCTTCTTCCTCGTCTCTTCCTCCTCTCACTCCTCTCTTTCTCTTCTTTCTCATGTTCCTGTTTTTGAATGTTGTTGTTGGTTTGTTGTTTTCCTGTTCCTCCCTTTCATCCTTGTTTTTGTTTTGTTTTTTGTTGTTTGTTGTTATTTATTTATTTATTTATTTATTTATTTATTATTTCTGTTTTCCTTCTCCTTTTTCTTATTTCCTTCGTCCTCTTCGTCTCTCGGATAGTGAGCAGACGGAAGAGAGAGGAGAGAAAGGAATAATGTGATAATTATAAATGAAGAATAGTATATTGGTTAATCGAGATTACATTCCAATAATTAGAATGATGATGATAAGGATAAATGATATTAATGATGAAATAATTGTAATAATTATGATTCTCTTCTTCCTACTCCTCCTCTCCCCTCTTCCTTCTTCTTCCTCCTCCTCTCGCACCTTCACTCCTCCCCCCTAACGTCATTTCTCCTCCTTCCTTTTGCCCCTCTCCCTCCTCCTCTCTCTCTCCCTTCCTCCCCTCCCTCCTCCTCCTCCCCTCCTCCCTAACCTTCCCCTCTCCTTTCCTCTCCCTCCCCTCTCCTCCTCCCGTTCCTCCCCCCTCCTCCTCTCCCTCCTCCTTCCTTCCTCCCTCCTCCTTCCTCCTCCTCCTCCTCTCCTCCTCCTCCCCTCCCCCCCTCTCCTCCTCCTTTACCTCCCTTCTTCCCACCACAAACTCCTTGAGACTCCGCCAGTGTTGATGGAGCCGAGAAGAGATCCTAAGGAGCTGAGGAAGAAGGACGTTTATTTGTCGTGGTGGAAAGGAAGGAGGAGGAGACGGGGGGGGGGGGGGTAGAAGAAGGAGGCGGGGGAAGAGGCAGGGGGGTAGAAGAAGGAGGAGGAAGCGGGGGGGGGGGTAGAAGGAGGAGGCGGGGTAGAAGAAGGAGGAGGCGTAGGGGTGCTAAAATGAGAAGGAGGCGCGGGGGGGGGGAGGTCTAGAGGAGGAGAGGAGGCGGGGGAGGGGTGTCTAAAAGAAGGAGGCGGGGGGTGCTAGAAGAGGAGGAGGGGGTGTAAAGGAGGAGGGGGGAGGGGGTCTAGAGGAGGAGGAAGCGGGGGGGGGTTTAAAATGAGGAGGCGGGGGGTTGTCTAAAGAAGGAGGCGTGGGGGATAGAAGAAGGAGGAGGCAGGGGGGTGGGTGTCTAGAAGAAGGTGGAGGAGGATGTAGAGGAAGAGGAGGGAGGGGGTGGTCTGGAAGGAGAGGAAGTTGTGGTGGTGATGGAGATGGTGGGAGAAGAGGAGAAGGAGGAGGAGGGGAGGAAAGAGAAGGAGGAAGAGGAGAAAGGATGGAAAGAGAAGGACGAAGAGGAAAAGGATGGGGAAAGTGGAAGAAAAGAAAGACTGTTGAACACATAGGGGGAAGGGAAGGATGGAAATAAAGGAATGCAAAAAGGAAGGAGAGGAAAAGGAGGAAAGAAAGAGAAGAAGGATGGACTAGGAGGAAACGAGAGAGAAATGAAAGAGGAAGAAAGAAAATAACAATAAGAACAAGAGGAGGATTACAAAAGAACAGGAAAAGGAAACGAAAAAAATGAAGAAAAGGAAGAAGGAGAAACAAAATGAAGAAAAGGAAGAAGGAGAAACAAAATGAATAAAAATAAGAGTTTAATCACTCGACCGGTCAGCTTACACACTTTACTCAACTGTCTCTGCTTTCGCCCTTTCATGGTGTGTGTGCGTGTTGTGTGTGCGCTGTGTGTGTGTGTGTGTGTGTGTTGTCGTGTGTGCGTGTGTGCGTGTGTGCGTGCATGTACTGCCCCCTTGCCTACCCGTCAGTCCGTATATCTGTCATTTCTGTCTGTCTGTCTGTGTGTCTGCCTGTCTCTACTTGTCTGTTTGTTAGTCTGTCTACATCCCTTTGTCTCTGTCTGTCTATCTGTCAATCTGTCTGTCTATCTGTCATCTATCTGCCTACATACCTCTGTCTCTAGCAATTTATCTGTCAGTCTGTCTGCCCCATTGTCTGTCTATCTGTCAATCTGTCTTTTTGCCTCTTTTTTCTCTGTCTGCCTGTCTATCCGTCAGTCTGTCTGTCTCATTGTCTGTCTGTGTATCTGTCAGTCAGCCTCCCTGCCTGCCTGTCTGTCTCTAGCTGTCAGTCTGTCTGCCCCTTTGTCTCTGTCTATCTGTTTATCTGTCAATCTGTCTTTTTGCCTCGTTTTTCTCTGTCTGCCTGTCTGTCTATCTGTCAGTCTGTCTCCCTGCCTGCCTGTCTGTCTCTACCATCTATCTGTCAGTCTGTTGTCTCATTTCTATCTGTTCATGTCTCTGTCATCAATCTTCTGAATCTTACCTTTGTCTCTACAATCTTTGTCAGTCTGTCGCCCTTTGCTCTGTCTACTGTCAATCTGTCTTTTTGCCTCCTTTTTCTCTTCTGCCTGTCTGTCTATCCGTCAGTCTGTCTGCTTTCTCTACCAATCTTAGCTGTCGTCTATTGCCCTTTGGCTTTTCTGTCTATATTGTCAGTCTGTCTTTTTGCCTCCTTTTTCTCTGTCTTCTGTCTGTCTGTCTATCTGTCAGCCTGTCTCCCCTGTTCTTCCCTGTCTGTCTCTACTCTATCTGTCAGTCTGTCTGTCTATTGTCTGTCTGTCTATCTGTCAGTCTGTCCCCTCCTGGCTTTGTCTCTACTGATCTACTGTCCGCCTTTTACCTCTTTTTCTTGTCTGTCTGTCTGTCTACTGTCCCTCTTTCTGTCCCATTTCTATCTGTCTATCTTCTGTCTGCTCCCAGTCCCGACCGAGTGTGAATGTATCTCTAAGTGTAAGTAAGTGTAAGTGTATCTCTGAATGACCCGAGTTTCACTTACCACTTACCCTCCCCCCAATATATCCTTATCTTTCATTTTTTTTGTTCCTTTTATGTTCCTCCTCCTCTCGTTTTCCCTTTGTCCTTTTTATCTTCCTCCTCTCTTTTGATCTTCCTTCTTTATCTTTATTTTTTATCTTTTATTTCTTTATCTTTATCTTTTTATTTTTATTTCTTTATCTTTATCTTTTTATCTTTTATTTCTTTATTTTATCTTTTTAATCTTTTATTTCTTTTCGTCATCTTTTATCTTTATCTTTTTATCTTCTTTTATCTTCCTTGTTCATTTCTTATTTTTTATTTCTTTTCATCTTCATCTTTATCTTTTATCTTCCTTCTTCATCTTTATCTTTTTATCTTTTATTTCTTCATCTTCATCTTTTTATCTTCCTTTCATCTTTATCTTTATCTTTTATTTCTTTATCTTTATTTTATCTTTTATTCTTCATTATCATCTTTTTATCTTCCTATCTTTATCTTTTTATCTTTCTATTTCTTATCTTTATCTTTTTATCTACCTTCTCCTCCTCCTCTCTCTTCTTCCTTCTCCTTTTTTCTGGATCTTTTTAAGGAGTCGTCGTGTCCCATCTCTCGTTTTGACTTCTTGGGCTTTTGATTTGCTGTGTGTGTTCAGCTTAGTTTAATTAGATTTATGATGCTGTTGCTGGATCTGTTATCTCTGTTTTTTTTTTTTTTTTTTTTTTTTTTTGGGTGGGGGGGGGTGCGTGTGTCTCTTCTCTCTTTCTCTCTTGTTTCTTTATCTCTCTCTTTTTGGTCTTTGGGTTTTGTTTTTTTTCTGTGTCTCTGGTTCTTTCTTTTTCTGAATCTCTCTGGTTCTGTCTTGTCTGTTGTCTGTCTGTCTGTCTGTCTGTCTGTCTGTCTGTCTGTCTGTCTGTCTCTCTCTCTCTCTCTCTCTCTCTCTCTCTCTCTCTCTCTCTCTTTCTCTCTCTCTCTCTCTCTCTCTCTCTCTCTCTCTCTCTCTCTCTCTCTCTCTCTCCTCTCTCTCTCTCTCTCTCTCTCTCTCTCTCTCTCTCCTCTCTCCCTTCTTCCCTCCCTCCTTCCCCTTCCTTCCTTACTCCCTCCCTTTTTCTCTGTTTCCTCCTCTTCCATTCTCAATTCTACCTACCACCTTGTCTCTCCCCATATACGTATCTAATTTCTTTCCCACACCCTTACGCACCTCTTCTCCAACACACACACACACACACACCCAACACACACACCAACACCCAACACCCAACACAACACAACACACACCCACCCACCCACAACCCACACAACACACCAACACAACACCACACACACACACCCAACACACACCAACACACACACACAACACCACCCACACACCCAACACACCCAACACCCACACAACACACACACACACCACCCCAACACAACACCCAACACCCAACACACACACACCCCACCCAAACAACCCCAAACACACACACCAATACACACACCCAACACACACACACACACCAACCCAACAAACACACACACACCCAACACACACACACACACCCCAAACACACACCCAACACACCAACACACCAACACACACACCCACACCACACACACACACACCAAACACACACACACACACCCAACACCCAACAACCCACACCCCCCCCCCCCCCCAACACACACACACGTGTCCCCAACCCCATCAAAAAATATATCTCTCACTGTACTTTAAACGCCAAATTATCACGTACTTTTACCCTGTGGTCAGATTATCGGCTTCTCTCTTGTATGTAGTTATTCTTCTCTCGCTCATTAACTGCTTATTAAATTCTCTTAATCACTCGGAGACTATTCAGAGGTCAGGGTTGAATGTGGGTGATGCAGGGAGTCGGTGTGAGTCGCATGAGTCGAGGGTGAGTTCAGGATTGAGCGAAGGGTGAGTCAAGGGTGAGTCAAGGATGGGTTATAGAGATGAGCAAGGATGAAGTTAGAGGTGAGTCAAGGATGGGTTATAGAGATGAGTTAGGGGTGAGTTAAGGGTGAGTCGGTGGTGAGTCAAGGATGAGTCAGGGAGTGGAGTCAGTCAGATATTCAGGGGTGAGTCAAAGATGAGTCAGGGTTGAGTCAAGGGTGAGTCAGGGATGAGTCAGTGGTGATTGATGGGTGAGTCAAGGATTCAGGGTTGAGTCAAGAGTCAGCAGAAAGTCAAGGATGAGTCAGGGTGAAAAGGATGAGTCGCTGTTAAGTCACGCTGAGTCGAGAATGACTCAATCACGCGTCAGAGATGAGTCGAGAGTGAGTCAAGGATGAATCAAGGATGGGTAATACAGATGAACCTCCATCATCACGTGAATAATTAATCAAATGAGTCTTGTATAATCTCATTGAACTTGAATAAGAGTTCAAGGTGAATCTGACTCATGAGTCGGTAATGAATCAAAATTTTGAGATGAATAAGACGCTAAAGATGATCACGTGACCTTGCACATTTACGATCAAATTCTTAGCATCAGAAAGTGTTTTTTATTTTCTTTTTTGTTCTTTTTTATTAAATTCTCTTTTTCTATCTATTCTTATTATCATATCTTTACCTAATTTCTGGCTATTATACTTTCGTCGAGACATATATTGAAGCCATATCTTAAAAATATCTATCGTTTTTTTTTTTTTTCTTTTCCACCTTTCGTTAAATTTTCTTATCTCTCTCTCTCCTTCATTCTTTTTTTTCTCTCTCTTTTATGTATTTTATTTAATATTTCCTGAGCTCCGTTTTCTACCTATTCGTTATCTTTTTCGTTCTTGTATGTTCTTCCTGTTTCTTTTACTAAGAGAGAGGGGGGAGAAGAGAGAGAGACGAGAGAGAGAGAGAGGAGAGAGAGAGAGAGAAGAAGAGAGAGAGAAGAGAGAGAGAGAGAGGAGAGAGAGAGAGAGAGAGAGAGAGAGAGAGAGAAAGAGAGAGAGAGCAATGAGAGAAAGAGAGAGAAGCAAAGAGAGAAAGAGAGAGAAGGAAAGAGGAAAAAGAGAAAAAAGAAAGAAAAAGAAAGAGAGAAGAGGTAGGAACAAAAGAAAGCAGAAGAGAAAAGAGAAAGAAGAAAAGGAGAAGAAGAAAAAGAAATATAAAAAGAGAGAGAAGGAAAGAAAAAAAAGACACAAACATACACAGACACAAAGAAACCAAAAATCACAAGAAAACCAAGTAAATAAGAAACAATCAGAGACATACCGATAAAGGAAAAATCAGAAAGAGAGAAGAAATAAAGAAATGGAAGGAAGAAAGAGAGACCCAGGAAGAAGGGGAAAAGAATGCCGTGTTCAAGAAAGCAGAGAGATAGCGGCATTAGGAACACATGTTAACACACACACAAAAGTGCATTTGAGCCTCAGCAGTCCTCAGTGTTTTTNAACCAAGTAAAATAAAGAACCAATCAGACCATAAAGAAATCAGAAGAGAGAAAGAAATAAAGAATGGAAGGAAGAGAGAGAGACCCAGGAAGAAGGGGAAAAGAATGCCGTGTTCAAGAAAGCAGAGAGATAGCGGCATTAGGAACACATGTTAACCACACACAAAAGTGCATTTGTAGCCTCGCAGTCTCGTGTTTTTTTTGTTGTTTGTTTTCTTCTTCTCCTCCTGCTCGCTTCTCCTCTTCCTTGTTTATCTCTTTTTTTTTGTCTTTTTTGTTTTGTTTCTTTTTTATCTTCCTTGTTTTATCTCTTTTTGTTTTGTTTTGTTTTTTCTTTTTTCAGTTTTTTTCTTTTTTTTCTTTTTTCTATCCTTTTCTTCTTTTTTTGCTTTTTATTGTTTTCTTTCACTTTCCGATCTATTCCTTTTCGTGTTCTTAACTTTTCTGTATTTCTTTCGTAATTATTATCATTATCTTCATCATCATTATCATAATTATCATCATCATTCATCATACCATCCCATCACCATCACCATCATCAATCCTCATCATCACCATCACCATCACCACACCACCATCATCCTCCCCATCACCACCACCATCACCATCACCACCATCACCATCACCATCACCATCACAATCATCTAGTCTTTCCGTTCACCATTTCACTCCCAAGACCTTGTCATCATTTCTCGCTTTCTCTCGCCAACCACGAGATTCAGAACCGAGTAAAGAGGAGAGTAAAGGGAGAGTAAAGAGAGAGAGAGAAAGTAACGAGGAAATAAAGAGGAGTAAAGAGAGGAAGTAACGAGGAGAAAGAGAGAGAGGAAGTGACGAGGAAAATAAAGAGGAAAGAGAGAGAGAAATAAAGAGGAAAGAAAGAGAGAAAGCAACGAGGAAAATAAGAAAGAGTAAATAGCAGAGAAGAGAGGAAAGTAACGCGAGTAAAGGGAGAGGAGGAGAGAACGAGTAGACATATAAAGGGTAAAGGAAAGGAGGGAAGGTGAAGAGGGAGAAGGGAGGTGGGGTGAGGGGGGGGAGGTATAGTTGTAACTCATACCCCCCTGTGAGGAGACATGCCCACACCTCCCTCCCTCCCTCCCTCCCTCCCTCCCCTCCTTCCTTTCCCTCAATTCACGACTGGATGATTTGTTGTTTTGTGGGTCCTTAGGAGGGGTTGGGGGGGGGGGGAGGGAGGAAAGGGTGAAAGGTGAGAGAGAGAGAGAGAGAGAGAAGAGAAAGGGGAGAGAGAGGGGGGAGGAGAGAGAGAGAGAGAAAAGGGATGGGGCAAAGCACACACACACACACACACACACACACTCTCTCTCCTTCTCACCTCCTCCCTTCCCCCCCCCTCCTCCCCACCCTAACAACCCACCACCCATCTACCAACCCACCCAAAAACCCACCCGAGCCACCACCGAAAATAACAAACACACCACCCGAGCCCACTTCCCAAACCATCCCAACCCACCTCCCAAAACCCACCCGAGCCACCAACCCACCCACCCCCAAAACCCACCTACGCAAACATATACCCACCGACCTCCCAAACCCACAAAAAAAAAAAAAAAAAAAAAAAACACACACCAACATACCCGAAACCTCAAACCAACCCACCCGAGCCCACCTGTCAAGCCCGCCACCCAAACCGTCCTAAGCCCACCATCCGAACCCGCCCACGGAAGCCAGAAGACATTAAGGCACTTATTCCGCCCTCCGTCAGTCAGGATTAGGCGAGGGCGTGCGGGCGTGTGGCGTGAGGGCGTGAGGACGTGCGGGCGTGTGGGCGGTTCTATGAAGGGCGTGAGGAAGGGCGCCCGCGTCTACAGGAGGATTAGGAGGGGGAAGGGGGAGGAAGGAGGGGTTTGATATCCTGTGGAAGGAGGAGGAGGAAGAGGAGGATGGGGGAGGAAGGGGAGGAGGAGGAGAAGAAGGAGGGAGAGGATGGGGAAGGAGGAGAGGTGAGGAAAAGGGAAAAGTAAGAAGAGGAAGAAGAGAGGAAGCAGGAGGAAGAAAGGGAAGCGGAGGGAGAGAAAGAAGAAAAGAAAGAGGTGAAGGAAGAGGAAGAAGAAGAGATAGAGGTAGAGGAAAGGGAGGAAAGGAGGGGGCGAGTAAGAAAGAGAGGAAGAGGAAGGGGAAAGAAGAAATAAAAAGAAGGATAAGATAAAAAGGAAGAATAGGAGAAAGAGAAATAACAAGAATTAAGAATAAGAGAAAGACAAGGAGGAAGAAGAGGAGAAACACAAGAAGTAGAGGGAAGACGAGGAAGAGGAAATAAGACATAAAAAATGAGAAGGGAAAATTGTCAATTTTTTTTCTTCTTCTTCTTCTTCTTCTTCTTCTTCGACATTGTTTACCTCCCAAAAGAAATCTGTTTTGTTAGCTTCCATCTTCGTTTTGTTACCAGAGGAGACGCGGCCAGACCTCCGCCTCTCGGGAAAGAATGAAAGAGAAAGGAGGAGGAGGAAGGAGAGGAGAGGAAGAGGGAGGGAGGGAGAGAGGAAGGGAGAGAGAGGAGAGAGGGAGAGGGAGGGGAGAGAGGGAGAGAGGAGAGAGAGGAGAGGAGAGAGGGAGAGAGGGAGAGAGGGAGAGAGGAGAGAGGGAGAGAGGGAGAGGGAGAGAGAGAGAGGAGAGGAGAAGAGAGGAGAGAGAGGAGAGAGGGAGAGAGAGGAGGAGGAGCGGAGAGAGGAGAGAGAGAGACAGAAGAGAGACATAAAGAAGAGAGAGAGAGAGAGAGAGAGAGACATAAAGAGAGAGAGAGAAGGAAAATAATGAGAGGAAATCTATTCGGACAATGGCTTTGTTTCCGTGACAAGGGCTTTCGAAAGTGGTTCTCTCTGTCTGTCTGTTTGTCCTTGGTGGTCTCTCTTCTCTCTCCTCTCTCTCTCTCTCTCTCTCTCTCTCTCTCTCTCTCTCTCTCTCTCTCTCCTCTTTCTTTCTTTCTTTCTCTCTCTCTCTCTCTCTCTCTCCTCTCTCTCTCTCTCTCCTCTCTCTCTCTCTCTCTCTCTCTCTCTCTCTCTCTCTCTCTCTCTCTTCTTCGCTCTCTTTCTCTGGTGTTTTTATT
>NW_020872726.1:990305-1002805 GCF_003789085.1 Penaeus vannamei | reverse complement strand
AAAGGTAGGAGGTGGGTGAGGGAAGGAGGGTGAGGGCGGAGATGGGAGAGAAGGATGGGGGTGGGGGAGAAAGGTGGAGGAGGGAAGAGAGAGGGAGAAAGGAGGGGTGGGGGAGCGAGGGAGGGGTGGTGAGGGGGAAGGAAGGGGAGGAGGCGAAAAGGGGGGGGGGCTGGGGGGAGGGGGAAAATGGGCAGGAGATAGTAGCGTGGGGAAAGAAAGTGGGCGAGGGGGGAGAGGGAGGAGAGAATAGTGGTGGGGGTGAGGGGAGGGGAAATCTGTGTCGTTATGTTTAGCAACTTTTATCTCTTTCCTTTCTTTCTTTTCTTTTGAGGAATTGTATTTCGTAGGGGGGAGGGGGGCAGGGGAGGAGAGGAGATATCCAGTTTCTTCTTATTCTCATTTATTCTTTTATCACTCTGTTTATCTATTTATTCTTTTTTTTCCATTTACGTTTTTTTTTTTTCCATTTACGTATACATGTATGACATTTTTTTATATTCATTTTATAAGCGCATTTTCATATAAACATATTATCAATAACGCAATAGATTTGTATATAGTAAAAGGTAATAAATGTGAATATAAAAAAAATGAATTAAATAGAAATTAATATAAAGTATTCGATATTTTACGGAAATTTTAAGGAAGCTTGCGTGTGTGTACATGTGTCTGTATCCATAAACGCACATACATACATGTATATTTATGTTTATGTACACGTTAAGTATAGTCATATATTTGGTATATCTATATCTATGTACACATCAACTAAACGCATACAGTTTGTGTATCTATCTATCTATATCTATCTATCTATCTATCTATCTATCTATCTATCTATATATATATATATATATATATATATATATAGTATATATAGATAGATAGATAGAGATAGATAGATAGATTAGATAGATAGTTAAACAACACCATTATGTAAAAATATATAAATAACTAAAGTTTTTTATTGTTTTTTTTCAACTGTGTCTTTGGAGACCACTCAACATAAATCACATATAAATAACTTTATTTTTCTTTCAACGGAGTGTTTTGAATACCATTGTTACATAAACCACATATAATTTTTTTCAGCTGAGTGGCCTTGAAATACCACTGCTACATAAATCACATATAGATAAAAAAAAAAAAACTTTCAGTTGAGTGTCTTTGAATACCATTGTTACATAAACCACATATAAATAACAATTTTTTTCTCTCTTTTTCAGGTGAGTGGCTCTGAAGTTTCCCCAAAGACCGTGAGAACTGGTGTGTATCTGTCTTACCTGCATCCCGAGGAACATCTTGATTTTATCTCCCTGACTTTCTTGGTGGATGCTTGGACTTCTCCCCCCTCATCCCCTACTCCCTCCCTCCTCCCTTACCCTCCTTCCCCTGTACTAGCTTCCTTCCCTCCCTTACCTCCCCCCTACCCCATCTTCCCTCCCCTCCCCTCTCCCTCCTTCTCCCCTCCGTCCCTCCCCCCCTTCACTCCCCCCTCCCATCTTCCCCTCCCCTCCTTCTCCCCTCCCCCCCCCCTACCCCCTCTCCTTCTCCCCCTCCCTTCACCCTTCCCCCCCCCCCCCTCCCCCCTCTCCTTCCCCCACCTTCTCCCTACCCCCTCCTCCTCCCCCCCCTCCCCCCCACCCCCCATCCATCTCGGAACGACGTCGGGAAAGAATGCGTCTCATAGAACGCTTAAGAAGGGGGAAGACAGTGCTATGTTTAGGCGTTTGTTTGGACAAGGTCTTCAACAGTGGCTTCCGTTCTTGGCCTCTCTGACCTTTTTTCTTTTCTCTCTTTCTTTCTTCTTCTTTCTTTTCTCTCTCTTTGCTGTTTTCTCTCTTTCTCTCTCGTTTCTCTCGTTTTGTTTTTTTTTTTTTTTTGTTTATTTGGTGTATTTTGTTGTGTTTGGATTGCGTTTGTTTTCCGTTTTTTTTTTGTATTTTTCGTTATGTTTTTCTTTTTTTATATATTTTATTCTTTCTTTTTTTTTTCTTTTTTCTTATCAATTCTTGTTTTCGTTGTTTCTTCCTTCCTTTTTTCCATGCTTTCTTTCTTTAATTTCTTCTCTCTCTTTTCTGTCGTTTCTTTCCGTCTGCCTCTCCTCCTTTTTTCTTTCTTTCTTCTTTCTTAACATCTTTCTCCATTTCCGGTTTTCTCCTTCGCTTTTTTTCTTGATCTGTTTTCTTTTTTGACATTTCGTTTTTTTCTTGTTTTTTTTCTAAGCGCTTTTTCTATCTATTCCTCTGTTTCTATAAATGTCGCTTTTCCTATATGTATTCTATTTACTCATCAGTTATCTGTGTTTTTCTTTTTTTACCTCTAGAACCAACACCTATATATATATATATATATATATATATATATATATATATATATAAATATATATATATATATATATATATATATATATATATATATGTGTGTGTGTGTGTGTGTGTGTGTGTGTGTGTGTGTGTGTGTGTGTGTGTGTTTATAAGTCTCTCTGTCTGTCTGTCTGTCTGTCTCTCTCTCTCTCTCTCTCCTCTCTCTCTCTCTCTTCTCTCTCTCTCTCTCTCTCTCTCTCTCTCTCTCTCTCTCTCTCTCTCTCTCTCTCTCTCTCTCTCTTCTCTCTCCTCTCGCCTCGCCCTCCCCTCCTCCCCCCCACCCCCTCCCCCTCCCCTCCCCCTCTCTCCCTCTCTCCCTCTCTCCCTCTCCATACATATACACAGTACACACTATACACATGCCTCTCTATTATCTCTTTCTCTCTCTTCCGTATCTCATTCTCTCTCTCTCTCTCCCCAAGATTTACGAGATACTTCCCTTTAAATTTCCCGCCACTTGAGATAGTCCGTGGCGGGATACTTGCCTTAGGTATCTCATCTTTTTATTTTTGTTTTTCTGCTTTTTCTTCTCGTCCCATTTATTTTTCTGTTCTTTATTTATCGTCATGGTACATTCTTTTTTTTCTTTTGATATTATCTATTTTTTTGTTTTTGTTTTGTTTTGTTTTCGTTAGAATTGAGTTGATTCTGTATTTTGAAAATGACGTTTGTGTTTGTTCCTTCTCGTCCCATTTATTTTTCTACTCTTTATTTACGTCATGGTACGTTATTTCTCTTCTTCCTTTTGATATTATCTATTCTTTTGTTTTTTGTCTTTTTCAGTAGAATTGAGTCGGAATTCCTGTATTTTTAAAAAGACGTTTGTGTCAGCTGGTCGGCGGCGCGCGTTCTTGTAGTCAGAGATTAATGCGCATACATTTCCCCAGCTGCGAACGCCTCCGGATTTATTCGCGATGAGGCGACATAATTCTCGTTTTTATGCAGCGAAACCGCGACGTAGAGGGTTTCTCTCGGCTCACGTGGAGGCGCCTGTGTCTCCGCGAGATTCGTTAACGTATTCTTGAAATACACGAGCCGGCATTGTGTGTTTTTATTTATTTATTTTTTTTTCATTTCCGTCTCTTTCTTTTTCTTTTTCTTGCCCTTTTTTTTTTTCTTCTTTCTTTACTTTTTCTTTCTTTCTTCTTCCTTCCCTCCCTTTCTTCTCTCTCCTCTTCCTCTTCCCTCTTTCTCTTTCTTCTTCCCTTCCTCCCTCTCTTTCCTCTTCCCTCTCTCCCTCCTTCTCTTTTTCTCCTTTCCCTCCCTCCTCCCTCCCTCCCTCTCTTTCCTCCTCCCTCTCGTCCCTCTTTTCCTCTTTCTCTCTCTTTCCCTCCTTTTCCTCTCTTCCCCCCTTCTTCTTTACTTCGTTGATGTTTATTTTTTATTTGCTTTATCATTTTTTGTTCATGATCTTTTATCTATCTATTATCATTATTTATTCATTGTTATTAGCATTTCTATATAAATAAAAAAGCATAGATAAATAAAATAAAATAAAAAGATAAAATTAAAACACAAATCATACAAACATCCAGATTTTTTTTCTCTCTTTTCCTCCTTCTCTCTTTCTCCTCCTCGCTCTCGTCATACACACATTCAAAACACAACACGTACACACCTGTTATGGTGTACAGAAACAGCCGCCACGTAACAAGATTTGAACAGAGATATTGTATTATATATATATATATATATATATATTATATATATATGTATATATATATATATATGTATATGTATATATATAGTATATATAAAATATATATATATATATATACACATTTATTTAATTTCATATATATATATATATATATATGTATATATATATATATATATATATATATATGTATATATATATTATATGTAGTTTGTATATATATATATATATATACACATATGTATATATATATATTATAATATATATATATATTACTATATATATAAATATTATATGTATATATATATATATATATATATATACATACATATATATTATATATATATATATATACATATATATATATATATATGTCTATACATATACATATTATATATATATATATATATTATAATATATTAATATATCATATATACATATACATATATAATATATATATATATATTTATATATATAAGTATATATAATATATATATATATATATATATACGTTCATATAGTATATAGATATAATATCTTTTATATTATATATATAATATATTATATATATACGTCATATAATAAGCATAATATATATATATATATTATATATTAGTACTATATAAATATATATATATATATACGTTTCAATATATATATTATATATATATATTATATATATATATATATATTATTATAGTATATTACGTTCATAATATATAATATATATATATTATATTATATATATACTATATATGTATTAATATATATACATATATATATATATATATATATATATATATATTATATATATTATATATAATACAATATATGATATAATATATATACATATATAATATAATATATATATATATTATTTATATTTATATCAACCGTGTAATTTGTATAAAACTCTACTATTATTTCACAATTTATTCTTTCTAATTTTTTTTTATATATCACATTATATGTTAACTAAGTTACGCAGGCTCGATTGCGCTTGTTCGTCTCAAATGAGAATTGGTAATATAAACATAAATTAAACTCATCGAGAATTCCCTATATTCCCTTCTTCTTACTATACATTGTCTTCTTCCTTCTTATTCTCATATTATTTATCCTAATGTCGTTTTTATTTATTCCTTCTTTTACTCGATCTGATTCTTCCTTCTTATCTCTCATATCCTTTATCCTGTATGCTTTCTTATAATCTCTCTTCTTACTCTTCATTCTTTCTTCTCTTTTCTTACTCTTTAACTTCTGTTTTATTCATTCTCTCTCTCCTCTGCTTTCAGCTTATTATATTCTATCTTCTTCTTTACTTCTTCCTGTTTTTTTTTTTCTTTCCAATTCCTTGCTCTTACCCCCTCTCCCCTTACTCTCCCTTTCATTTCCCCTTACTCTCCTCTTCCATCTCTTACTTCTCTTCGCTTTTCTCTTCCTCCTCTTTTTCCCTCTTTCTTTTTTTCCACCTCCAGTCCTCATCTTCCTCCCATTTGTCCCTCACTATTATTTCTACCTCCCACCTGTCCCTTTCTTCTCCTCTCTCTCTTTCCTCCTTCCCCTCTTCTCCACTCTTCCTCGTCTACCCCCTTCCTGGTCTTCCAACTCCCATCCCCTATACCTTCCTTTCCCCTTCCTCATTACCCCACTACCCCCTGCTCATCCTTCCTAATCACCCTTTTCTCCTCCGTCCCTATACATACCTCACTCATCATCGGCCCTCCCCCTACCTAATATATAATATATACTACATCCCCCTCTTTCCACCTCCCCTCCTTTTTCTCCCATCCCCTTCCCCTCTCCCACTATTTCCTTCTCCTCCCTCATTTATCTCCATTTATACTCCCTACCCCCTCTCCCCTTTCCCCCTTATACTCCCCTTATACTTTCCTCACCCTTCCCCTCCCCATATTCTAATCATCCCCTTCCTCCCTCTCTCACCCTCTCATCTCCATATCCCTCTTCCCCTACCCCCATTCCACCTCCCTTACCTCCCCTCCTCCCCTCTCCTTCCCCCCCTCCCCACCCTAATGATCCAATAGTTTCAGACGTCACTGATCGAGTTTGAGGACTCGACACAATATTCGCTCTATCACCCCACCACCCCCCCCCCTTATGTCTCCCACCCCCCCCCACCCCTCCCTCAATCACTCCCACCCTTCCCTATGTCCATTCTAGATTCCATTCAATTGCATCGTTAAATTCATCGTTTCGTACTCTCATCCTTCGTTAATTTGTCAGTTCAGGTCATTCATCCGCGCACGTGCGTTTGTTTTTTCGTTTTTTCTCTTTTCTTTTCGTTGTTTTTTATTCTTTTTTTCTTTTCTTTTTTTTTCTTTTCTTTCATTTCGTTCTGGTTTTTCGTTTATTTTTTCTCTCTTCTTTTCACTTTCTTTTCTATTTCGTGTTTTTTATCGTTTAGTTTTCAGATGTTTTTTATCTTTCTACATTTTCCTTTTTCTTTTTTTCTTCTTCGTTTGCTTTTCTTTTCTTTTCTTTTCTTTTCCTTTCCTTTTCTTTTCTTTCCTTTTTTTACTTTATCTTTTCTCCTCTCTTCTCTTCTTTTTGTTGTTTGTTTTCTTTTCCTTTTTTCTTTCTTTTCTTTTTTGTCTTGCGAGAAAAACGCGTGATTAAAAAAAATCTATAATAGTTATTCACACGAAATATATACATATATTGTATATACTTGCATTAAACACACACATGCCACGTATGAGCGCAAATACAACGCACGGCACGCACACACACCACACACAATTCGCCCCCCCCTTTCCTCACACACATAACACAAACACCCGCCCTCCCCACCCCCCTCTACACACACAAATACACCCATTCCACAACACCACACACAAACACGACCCCCTCCCCCCCTTAATAAACACACAATCCTCCCCCACAACACACCCCTCTACTCCCTTCATAACACACATACCACCCCTCCCCCGCACACACACGACAACTTCACCCCACCCCCCACCCCTCACTCTCCCCCCTGCCGTAATCTCTCCCAGGTATAATACCCAACACGGTTCGATCCTTGTCCATCTGTTCAGGTCAGGGTGCGAGTCTCCAATCTGTGCCCTCCAATATCTCTCTCTATATGAACAGCTGGTAAACCCCGTCCGTGACAGCTGATAACCCCGTCCCGTGACAGCTGGTCCCGCCACCTTTGCCCGTGAGAGAAGCTGGTAACCCCGTCCGTGACAGCTGATAACCCCGTCCGTGGCAGCTTGGTAACCGCGTAACTCCCCCTCCGTGCAGCTGGTAACCCCCCTCCTGGGTAACCCCCGTCCGTGACAGCTGGTAACCCCCGTGACCGGTAGCAGCTGGTAACCCCCTCTGTGGACATTTGGTAACCCCCGCCCGTGAACTAACCCCCTCGCGTGAAGCTGCGGTAACCCCCAGCTCCGTGACAGCTGGTAACCCCGTCCGTGACAGCTGGAACCAACCCTCCGTGACTAGCTGGTAACCTCCGTGAAGCTGGTAACTCCCGTCCGTGACAGCTGGTAAACCCCGTCGTTACAGCTGGTAACCCCCTCCGTGACAGCTGGTAACCCCGTCCGTGACAGCTGGTAACCCCCTCCGTGACAGCTGGTACACCCATGGTGACAGCTGTAACCCTCCGTGACAGCTGGCAACTCCTCGTGACAGGCTGGTAACCCCCCTCCGTGACACTGGTAACCCCTCCGTGGACAGTGGTACGGGGGATTATTGCCGTTTTGGTCCTGGAGCGTGCTGAAAGTTTGAAGCAAACGCCGGTTTCGTGGGGTTCTGTGGGGAAGGGGCTATAAGGGTTGTCAGAATGGCTGAGCGGGGGGGGGGGGGGGGGTAGACGGGTGTGTCTGAATGTGGTCGCATGGATGAGGGTCAGGTAAGGTCACTGGTGTATTTCAGGGCGAGTGTGTCGGTGTTAGTTGGTCTTTTCGTAATAATAGGTGATTGGGCAATATGGATGACGATAATAATTATGATAATGATGTGAAGATATAGAGGCGGGGCAACAATAGGCAATTATCTTAAATATAATAATAGGAGACAAGATAAGATGACGATCAATGATGATTATAATAATGAAGATACCAGCAGCAACAATAGCATGATATTAATAGATCATGATAAATGGGGTATGGTAAGATAGTAATTATAATCATGAAGAATTAATAATTATCTATCGATCAGTCATTCATCACTGGGGTTGTTAGTATAAAACGAAAAAAAAACAATTAGGGCATATCAATAATAATCTGATAATCATAGCAACAACGAAAACAAACAATAACATTAGAAATAATCACAAAATAACAGCAACAATACGAATAACAATAACAAAACCAAAAGCACAAACAACAAAAACAAAAAAACAATAATCAATCCTAACAATAATAAACAAGGACATCCGAAAGCAACGCCACACGCCCCAGCCCCCACGCCCACCGCACCACGCCCGCCCGCCACGCCGCACGCCCACACGCCCGCCGTAATAACAGCGAGACCGACCACAAGGCTCAGAATCGCAGAAATACGACACACGACCACGCCACTGGAACCCGTTACTACGAGAGATTTATGAATGAATATTTCAGGGCAGCGGACAGCCAGGGGGGGGGGCGGAGTATGGAGACCCCCTGGGGAGTGTGGGGGGGGGTGAGGGGAGGGGAGTGAGGGGTTGAAGGGGTGGGGTGGGGTGAGGGGTGGGGTGGGTGGTTGAGGGGTAGGAGGAGGTAGGGTGGTAGGGACGGGGGAGGGAGGGTAAGGAGGATATGAAGAAGTAGGGGTGTGGGGAGGGGTGGAGAGTGAGGGAAGGGGTGGAGAGAGAGGGAAGGGTGGAGAGAGAGTGGATAAGGGTGGAAAGAAGGGGAAGGGGTGGAGAGAGAAGGGGGGGGGGGAAGAAAGAAAGGAAGGGTGAAGAGAGGGGGAAGGGGGGAAGGGGAGAGAGTGTGGGAAGGTGAGAGAGAGGGAAGGGAGAGAGAGAGGAAAGAGTGGAGAGAGAGAGAGGAGGAAGGAAAGAGAAAATGAGAAAGATGGAGAGAGAGAGGGAAGGGTGGAGAGGAGAGGGGAAAAGGAAGACAGAGACAGAAGAAAGAAGAGAGAAGTGAAGAAAAGGGAGAAGAAAGAGAGAAGAAGAGAGAAGGGGGACGGGGAGGCGGGAGGAGAGGCAGGAGGGGGAGGGGGGAGGGGGTGTCAAAGCATGTGCCGCTGTATGAATGGCGCATAAACAACATGCTGTGTTTTGGGTGAGATCGTGGAGGACTTCTATCTCGTGGCTTTTAATTTTCGACCTCTCGCGCCTGTCTCGTGTTTCTTCCTGTGTCTGATTTATTCGTTTCTGTGTTCTCTCTTTCACTTCTCCGTCTTAGGTTCTTTCTCTCTCTCATCTGGTTTCTGTTGTCTTTGTGTTTGGTTCTGTTTTTGTTTGTGTCCCTGTCTCTTTGTTTCTTTTCTATCTTTCCTTCTCTCTCTCTCTCTTCTCTCTTCTCTCTCTCTCATCTCTCTCTTCTCTCTCTCTCTCTCTCTCTCTCTCTCTTTTCTCTCTCCTTTCTTCTCTCCTTTCTCTTCTTTCTCTTTCTCTCTCTTTCTCTCTCTTTTCTCTTTTCTCTGTCTGTCTGTTTGTCTCTCTCTCTCTCTCTTTATCTCTCGCCTTCCCTCCTCACCCGCTTTCTCCTCCCCTCTCTTTCCACTCTTCTTCCTCTTTTCCTTCACATCTACTTCTCCTCACCTTCCTTCCTCCTCTCCCCTCTCCTTCTCTTCCACTTCCCCTCCTTTCTCTTCAACCCCTCACCTTCCCACTTCCCTCTCCTTCTCCTCCCACTTCTTCCCTTTTCCCCCACCACTTCATTTCTCCTCCCTCCTTTCCCCTCACTTCCACTTCCCTCTCCTTTCTCTCCCACTTCCCTCTCTTCCTCCCTCACCGCCCCCCTCTCCTTCTCTCCCATTACCTCTCCCTATCCTTCACACCGCTCACCTCTCCCTCCTCTCCCCTCACCCCTTCACCTCTCCTCCTCCTCCTCTCCCTCACCCTACGCTATCACGCCAATATATCTCCTCACACTTACTTCCCTCGGACACCCAAGAGGGGAATCCTCCGTCACTCTCAGTGCTCCTCCTTCTTCGCCTTCTTCAGGAGCACCTTGCTTATTATTATTTTTTTTTAGGGAAGAGGTTTGGTGGGGGTGGGGGTCATTAGGCGTGGGGAGAGAGAGAGAGAGAGAGAGAGAGAGAAGAGAGAGGAGAGAGAGAGAGAGAGAGAGAGGAGAGAGAGAGAGAGAGAGAGAGAGAGAGGGGGGGGGAGAGGGGGGGAGGAGAGAGGGAGAGAGAGAGAAAGAGAGAGAGAGAGAGAGAGAGAGAGCGAGAGCGAGAGCGAGAGGGAGAGCGAGAGCGAGAGCGAGAGGCGAGAGCGAGAGCGAGAGTGAGAGAGTGAGAGAGAGAGAGAGGAAGGGAGGTACACGAGAGAGAGGAAAAGTTAGAGAGAAAAAAGGAGACAGATGAGAGAGAGAGATAATTAAGAGGAAAAGGGGGAGATAGAAAGGGAGAGGAAAAGATAAAGAAGAAAGAAGGAGATACAAGAAAGGTATGAATTATTTTAACCACCTGTTCCCCCCCTCGTATCACACATATTTTCATTATCTTCTCTGTTTATCAATATGTGCAACATTTATCAACATATTCACCCGTACGTTTGTCACGTGTTGTCTCAATGACCTAAAATATCGGGAGTTTTTGAAGAAGGTGTTTGGAGGATAAGAGAAAGGAAGCCAAGTGGAAAATAAGTGGAAAATTAAGAGACATAGATGTGTGTAAGGAAAAGTGTAAGGAAAAGCTGTTCATCTTGGGGAGATACAGATGCATGTGTATAAATGAAGGAATAAATGTGTGTGTGTGTGTGTGTGTGTGTGTGTGCGTGTGATGTGTGTGTGTGTGTGTGTGTGTGTATGGTGTGTTTATGTTTGTGTGTGTGTGTGTATTGAGAGTGTGTGTGGATAATGTGTGTGTGGTGTTGAGAGAGAGGAGAGTGTGTGTAATATTATATCTGTGTATGTGTATGTGTGAGTCTGTGTATATATATTTGTGTGTGGTATTGTCTGTGTGTGTATTGTAATGCGTGTGTATGTATGTATGTATGAAACACACCACACACACACACACACACAACAAGGCTTAAAGAGCGAATGCGTGAGCCGCCCATGAAGGAGGCAGCCTCCCACAGATGGCCAAGTTCCGATAAATTGTTTACCGAAAGATATAAATAAAGGAAGCTTCGAAGACCATTAGGCAGGTAAACAATGAATTAAAACGAAGATGAGAAGGAAAAGTTAGATTAATGATTCTAACCCTTTTTTTTAAGTAATTTTTCATATTTGTTTATTCGTATCTAAACATTTTTTTTAAGGTTGGGGGTATGGGTGTTTGTGTGTGTGTGTGTTTTTCGTGTTTTTTTTTTTTAAAGATTGCGGGTAAGAGTGTGTGCATGTGTGTGTATATGTGTGTGTGTATGTGTGTGCGTGTGTGTGTTTTTCGTCTTTTTTTCAAAATTGTGTGCGTGTGTGTGTCTGTGTATGTGTGTGTGTGTGTGCTGGGTAGTGTGTGTGTGTTGTATGGGTGTGATGCTTAAAAGTCTGTGTATGTGTATGTGTGTGGTGGTGTGATATGTGCGTCTGTGCGTGTTTCAAAGTGTGCACTCATGTGTGCGTACGCGTTCATGTACTCCCTGTTTGTGTGTGTGTGTGTGTGTGTGGTCGTCTTTGTTTACGAGTGAGGTAAATCCCGAATGAAAAAAAAAAAGGAAAAATATGAAGCTTAATGTTTCAAATAAATCCTGCCGGGCCATGCGATCCACTCTTATTCTTTGTCTCTTTTCTTCTTTCTTCTTTCTCTCTCTTTTCTCCTCCTCCTTCCTTTTCCTTTTCCTTCCTGTTTGTGTGTGTGTGTTCATTTCTTTCTTCTCCTTTCCTCCTTTTCTTTCTCTTCCTTCTCCTGCTATTCTTCCTTGTCTTCCTCCTTCTCCTCTCTTTCTTTTCTTCTTCCACTTTCTTTTTTTATTATATATCATCCTCTCCTTCCTCTTTCTATCCTCTCCTCCTTCTTTTTCTTTTTCCTACTCTTTTCCTATCCTCCTCCTTTCTCCTCTTCCTCCTCTCCTTCTCTCTCTTTTTCCTTCTTTCCTGTTTTTCTTTCTCTTTCTTTCTCCTACTATTCTTCCTCGTCTTCCACTTTCTCCTCTTTTCTTATTCTTTCCACTTTTTTCTTTTCATCATCATCATCCTCTCCTTCCTCTTTCATCCTCCTCATTCTCCTCCTCTTTTCTCCTTCCTTTTCTTTTCTCTCTCCTTCTCTTTATCCTATTCTCCTCCTCCTCTCCTTCTTCCTTCTCCTTCTCCTCCTCTCCTCCTCCTCTCTCTTCCTTTTCTCTCTTTCCTCTCCTTCTCCCTCTTCTCCTCCTCCTCTTCCCTCCTCCTTCTCCTCCCTCCTCTCCT
>NW_020872726.1:965305-977805 GCF_003789085.1 Penaeus vannamei | reverse complement strand
AAAAGAGAAAGAGAGGGTGAGGGAAAAAGGAAAAAGCGAGAGAGGGAGAGATAAAGAGAGTAGAGAGGGACGAAGAAGAGAGGGGCAGGGAAAGAGAGGGAGAGGTTTAAGGGGGAAGAGGAATAGAGGGAGAAGGAAGAAGACCGAGAGGAGTGGAAAGGAAAAAAAAGAAAGAAAGAAAAGGAAAGGGAAGGAAGGGAAAAGATGAGGGGGTGTTGGAGAGGATAAGGAAGGAGAGAGGAGGGAAAGAGAAAGAAAAGAGAATAGAAAGGGGAGGGATGAGGGAGAGGAAAGAGAAGGGAAGAAAGAGGAGAGAAAGAAGGAGTAGAAGTAGAGGAGAAAGGAACGAGAGAGAGAGGCAGGAGAGGGAGACTGAGAGAGCGAGCCAAGGGAAAATTGCGATGGCGGAATGAACGCGATCAGGGTCGCAGGTAAGGTGTAAACTCCCAGATTGCAATCGGATTCGAATCAGGCCGGGGCTGCGAGCCCGCTAAAGTGATTACGCCGCCCGCACCTGTGGGCGGGCGCCCTCGCCGCCTCCGCCGCCTCCCCAAGCGTCAGCCGCCTCCGCTGGCCTCAGAGAGCCTCAGCGCAGAGGCTGGCCAAGCGTGGCCTCAGAGGCTGGCCAAGCGTGGCCTCAGAGGCTGGCCAAGCGTGGCCTCAGAGGCTGGCCAAGCGTGGTCTCGGCGAGTGACGGAAACCGATGAAGAAACCGCCAAATCAGGAATTTCGGAAAATTTAGATTTTTTCGCGATTGTATATTATTGTGTTATCATTACCATCTTATTTATATCGCATCATTATGTTATTTTATTGCTATTATTATGACTATTATTGTCATTCTATATTATTATTATCATTATATTATTATTATATTTATTTTATTTTATTATTGATGTCTTATTATAATTATCCTCATCCTTCATTACCATCGTCATTCGTCATTTATCTATTGCTTATTATTATATATTATTTAATTATTTATTATTTTAATATAATTATTTATTAATTATAATGTATATTAATATATATATTATATTATTAATGTTTTAATATTAATCATTATTATATTTATCATATTATATTCATTATATATTTAATATTATTTACTTATAATTATTACTATTAATGCTTGTATTGATTATCCTTTTCGAGAGCGAGAGAGAGCGCGTGCGAAGACCCCCTCCCCGACCCCGAGGGCCACTTGCCACCTGCGGCCTCTCCTTATGCATTTCAGCCCCCCCCCCCCCCATCTCCCCGGAACACCGCGAGGGGGTGGGCGGCGTGCCAAGCTGCTCAAAGGGCGCCCTGCCTGCAGAAAGGCTCCCACCGCCATTAACCATTCAAGTCGTTTGGTGTGTTCAGCCCCCCCCCCCCTCCCTACACCCCCGCGGGTCAATAATCCGGGTCGCCGGTGAGAGAATGCGTGCCCCCCGCGCTTGTTGGCGCGCGAGCAGCGGCGAGCTCAGCGGTTGTGTGCGGGTTGCCGTCGTGATTGTGGCGCGCGTCCGGTCGCCGCCCCTGCTGCGGCTTCGGCTGATGAATTATCCATTTCGCGTCGCCGGCCAAGGGCACTCGTGTCCCGAGGATGGCAGTTGCAGGAGAGGAGAGAAAGAGAGGAGAGAGAGAGAGAGAGAGAGAGAGGAAGAGTGAGAGGAGAGAGGAAAGGAGAGAGAGAGAGAGAGAGAGAGAGAGAGAGAGAGAGAGCAAAGCAAGGAGATTTCTCTGCCAATCGCTTCGTGCGCCGCGGGCTGACGATTGAAAGACTTTCAGGAAGTTTTGTTTCTGCATTTTCAGAGTTAATATAGAGTTAGTCCAATTATATCCAGACGGAAGGATTCCTACCCACTCGGGATCCGCACTCTCAGCAGTTCAGCTCAGCCGCCTCGCCTGTTTCACGCACCTTCACCTGTTTGTTCCCGGGGTCGGGGCTGTATCGCGGAGGGCGAACGTTCCGGTCGGTTAGTTCATGATGATGCTGCTCGGCGCCGCAGGACAGCGGTCGGCGACCACGATGCCAGGAAAGGTCGTGGGGCCGCCCTCAGCAACTGGTTCTGCTCTGGGACGGAGGCGAACGGGACAAGCAGTGAAAGAGCGTTAGTCTGGTGGTCACGTGATTAGTAACGTGTGTGTTTCTTCTGGAAACATGAATTGGCCATCAAGGCGAGCGGGCGTGCGAGGGCAGTGCCCGGCCAACAGTGGCCCGCTTGGCCGGGGGCTCTGAATCGGATCCGAATGGCTCTGGCTGTGATTTCGCGGATTGAAGTCGACTGCGGTTCTTTCGTGGGTTCTATTTAGAATATTCGATGCCCATGCGAGCGCCCTTATCATTGCTTTTGCTATTTATACCACCGGGAGGGGGGGGGAGGAGGCGGGGAGCCCTAAGTTGCAGGTGAGAAGAGGGTGGGGGGGGGCACGCGTCGTCCCATCAAGCTGAAGGAAAACTATGGTGCTAATAGTGGCGCGGATGAGAATGGAAACATTAAAGTGTGTACGTTTCCATGATGAGGATCATGATCATGACAATATAATAATGATAACGATGATAATGATATTACTACTACTGCTGGCTGCTGCTAGGCCTACTACCATGCTGCTGCTGCTTCTGCTGCTGCTTCTACTACTTCTACTACTACTACCACTATCACCACCATCATCACCACTATCACCACTACCACCACCACCATTACCACTACTATCACCACCACCACCATACCATCACCACCACCACCATACCATACCATCACCACCACCACCCACTACCATCACCACCACCACCACCACCACCAACCATCACCACCACCATACCATACCACTACCATCACCACCACCACCACACCACCATCACCACCACCACCACACCATCACCACACCATCACCACCACACCATCACACACCACCACACCACCACCACCACTACCATCACACCACCATCACCACCACACACCACACTACCATCACCACCACCATCACCATCACCACCACCACACCACCATCACCACCACCACCACTACCACCACCACACCACCAACCACCACCACACCACCACCACCACCATTACCACACCACCACCACCACCACCACTACCATCACCACCGATCACCACCACCACTACCATCATCACCACCACACCATCACACCACCACACACCATCACCACACCACCACCACCCACACCACCACCACCACTACCATCACACCACCACCACTACCATCACCACCACCACCACCACCACCATCACCACCACCACCACTACCATCACCACCACCACCACTACCACCATCACCACCACCACCACTACCATCACCACCACCACCATCACCACCACCACTACCACCACCACTACCATCACCACCACCACCACCACTACCAACCATCACCACCACCACCACCATTACCATCACCATCACCACCACCACCACACCATCACCACCACCACCACTACCACCCACCACCACACCACACCCACCACCACACCATACCACCACACCACCACCACCACCATCACCACCACCCACATCACCACCACCACCACCACCACCATCACCAACCACCACCACTACCATCACCACCACCACCACTACCATCACCACCACCACCACACCACCACCCATTACCACACCACCACCACCATCACCATCACCACCACCACCACCACACACCATCACCACCACCACCATTACCATCACCACCACACCACCATCACCACCACCACCACTACCACACCACCACCACCACCCACCACCACCATTACCATCACCACCACCCACCACACCACCATACCACCACCATACCATCACCACCAACCACCACTACCACCATCACCACCACCACCACTACCATCACCACCACCACCATTACCATCACCACCACCATTACCATCACCACCACCACCACTACCACCATCACTACCACCACCACTACCATCACCACCACCATCATCATCACCACCACCACCACCACCACTACAATTATAACTACAACTACTACAGCTATGTTAGTACTAATGCTAATAATGTTAGTAATGATGATGATTTGCACACGACCCGTTCCACGGAACAAATGAATAAAGGCCTTTGTCTGCCGCCGCCTCTCTCTCCTCCTTCGATCTCTTCGATCATTGCGGCATCGTTGTTTACCTGTCTGTTTGTGCTGCGACGGCTAATGAGCGAGTGACGCCGCCCTGACGGAGGGGGCGACGCCGCTCTCGCCGAGGCTCAGGCGAGGGCTGCGGGCGTCTTGCGGCGGCGACGGGAAGGACGGGTCCAGGCGAGGAATCCAGAGGCTCTTGCTGTCGGTGGATTGAACTGGCATTCAGACGAACCGCCTCCGCTCGGCCGGGGCTCTCGAGGGCGTCCTGGCCGTCCCAGCGCCCACGGAGCCCGTCGCGCCCGAGCCGAGGGGGGGGGAGGTGCCGTTGGTGCTGAGTAGCCCAGAAGGGGGGCTTAGGTGGGGGGAGGAGCAAGCGACGAGAGAACTGAGGGGAAAGCCAAGGGAAGGGAGGGCCCAGGGGAAAGGGCCTCGGGAACGGAGGGCTGAGGGAACTGAGAGCCAAGGGTGGGAGGGCCAGGGGGAAGGAGGGCCAGGGGGGGGAGGGGGAGAGGCCAGGGAAGGAAAGAGGGCTGAGGGGAGGAAAGGGGAGGAGCGGAAAAGGAAGAGGAGAGCGGCAATAGGAGGGTGGAGATGGAAGGGAGGAAGAGGAGGAAGGGAGAGTACAGGAAGGGGAAGGCACTGTGGGGAAGCGGAGGGAGGAAAGGAAAAGGGAAGAGAGAGGAGAGAGGATCAGGAGGAGGAGAAGAAGGAAGACGGGAGAGAGGGGAGCCGAGCAGGGCGAGGGAGGAGGGAAAAGGAGAAAGGGATTCAAGAGGAGGGAGGAGGGAGGCATTATGAGGAGGGAGGAGGAAACGAGCGGGGGTCCGTGAAGAGGCCAGGAGGGAGATAGACTGTGAGGACTTCATGAGGAGGGGAAATGGAAGGAGGACTCGCGAGGAGGAAGAGAGAAGGAAAGGATAGGAGGGAGAAATGAATGAGTCACTTGAAAAGAAGGGAGTCATTTAAGGAGGGCCGGGGAGGGAAAGGAGGAGGGATTCATTAGGAGTGAAAGGGAGGGGGTTTGAAGAGGAGGGGTAATGAAGTGGAGGGAAAGGAAGGGTATTGAAGAGGAGGGGTAATGAAGTGGGAAAGGGGAAGGGTATTGAAGAGGAGGGAAAAGGAAGGGTATTCGAAGAGGAGGGAAGGGGAAGCAGTTCTTGGGAAGTATAACCCGGATGAGAATCCACTTTCTACCGGGACCATTTTTTCTCGCTGTTTTGTGGGCGTCCACGCGTGTTGCTCTCCGCCGAGTGGCTTGCGCTCATTTTAGATATGGCGCCGCGGTTCGTGTCCCAAAAATCGGAATCCATTTCAGAACTCCCTTGGCTTTGCTGCTCGTCCGTGCGACTACAGACACTCGCGGCCGCGCCTCTGCAGGTTTTCCTTGCCCATTAAGGATATGGATAATCAGATATGCGAAGCTGAGCTCGCCCGACCTCTACCTAAGAGTGAGCCCGGCCAACATTCGATCCCTTGCCTTCGTGCCTGTGCAGGAAATGCGGGTCGGGTCGCTGCTCGAAGGAGGCTCCCTACGGCCGCCCAGCGCTCACGCCGCCGCGACCCGTTGAACCCACCCGGGCTCGCCCTCACCTTCCCTCCTCTCCCTCCTCTCTTCCCTCCTTCCTGCCGTTCCCTCTTTCCCTCTTTTCCTTCCTGCCTTCCCCTCCTCCCCCTCCCCTCCCTCCCTATGAAGCCCATTCATCTCTGGCCGGACATCTTTGTCTGCGCCCGCGCCCGGGACAGAGGATTTCGTAGCTATGACCCGCTACCTCCCCCGCCCCGCCCCAGGGGAAGGCTTAGCTTTCGTCATTGCATTTGTCTGTCTGCCTTTGTCTCTGCGTCTGTTTGTCGAAATTATGTGGCCTTGTCTTTGACTTGTATGAGTGCTTATTATGCTCTCTTCCTCTCCCTCTCTCCTCTCTTCCTGCCACCCTCTTCTCTTTTTTTCCTCCCCTCCTTTCCGCACCCTACTCAACTCCCTCTCTTCTCTCTCTCTCCTCCCTCCCTCCCTCCTCAGCTCTCTTCTCTCCCTCTCTCCCTCCCGCCTCGTTCCAGTCGCCTCTGTTCCAGCGCCGCCGTGAGAGGGACCGACCAGCCTGTCTTCCAGCGCAGACACTAATGCAGTATTTGCAACTCCGTGGTGCGTGCAACAGATAACAGTGCGTGATACAGCGTGGCCTTCGGCACTGCCTTACGTAACAGTTCCAGGTGTAGTGGGCGTTCCCTCGCCTCTCTCGCGGGGGTGGGCGGAGCGAGAGATACGCCCATGTTACGCTGGATTCGCTGCCTCATGCTCTCAGGGCAGGCTTCGGTCTTTGCTTGTGAACTCTTGGGTTTTGGTTGCATTTCGGGTTTTTCTCGAGCCTTCTAGGGGTGCCGGGGGGCGCGGATGCCGGCGCCCGCAGCGGAATGTCTGCTCCCCCAATGGGAATGATGGCGATAATAAGAAATAATGAAAATAATAATAAAATTGAAATGATAAAAAATAATAAAATTGAAATGATAATAAAGATAATAATAAAATTGAAATGATAATAAAAATGAAATAATAATAATAATGATAATGATAATATCAATAACAATAATAGTAATAATGATAATGATAATAATAATCTTAATTATATAATAATAATCATAATTATTGATGATAATAATAATAAGAAGAAAGAAAGAGAAGGAGAGGGGTAGGGAGAGAGAGGGGAGGGGCAGGGGAGGGGGAGACGGAGGGGAAGAGGGAGAGAAAGAGGGAGGGAGGGGGAGGTCTCACAGGTGTGCGGCGCCCTTCTACCCACCTGGGCGCGAGCTGAGTCGCGCCGTGAGCGCCGTGAGCGCCACAGGGGGGGGGGGAGCTACGACTCGAGGGCGGCCTGTCTCCACCCGGATCTCGGTAGCCAAGGAGCAGCGGAGCGCGGAGGGCGCGGACGGCGGCGCTGCGGAGGGGACGCGGCCCCCGGTGGGATGTGGGAGGCGAGGGCCGGGGGCGGAGGTCCCTGATGGAATGGCGGGAGGTGAGGGGGCAAGGGCGGAGGTCCCCCCGGGATGCGAGGTGGCGGAGGTCCCCGGCGGGAGGCGAGGGGCGCGGAGGTCCCGGCGGGAGGCGAGGGAGCTGCGAGGAATGGAGACAAGCCGGGAGGGGAGAAGGGACGTGGAACTTCGGCAAGGGGGGAAGAAGAAAAAAAGCGAGAAATGAGCTAGTAGCGCCAAGGCAGTGGAGGGGCGAGGGAAGGTCGCTCGGGGAGAGGGGGAGTGGGGAGGGGCAGGGGGCTGTGAATTTGGAGGCGAAGGAGAGGGAGGGAGGGAAGGGGCTGGGGAAGGGGGAGGTGGATGGTTGGGTGCGCAGGGACGGACACTGGGGAAGAGAGGGGAGGGAGGGAGGGAGGGAAGATTTGGGCAGAGTAAAGGGAAGTGCGGGGAGAATTCTCAGAGGCTGTAGTTGGGGAGGAGCCCTGGGGCCGACGGGCAGGGCTCGGTGGCCACGGGGCATGGCAGGGAATGGGGTGGAAGGTGAGTCACGGCGCTGTGTAACGCTCAAGGTTATGCATACATTAAGCTACCCATGGGCGCGCGCGTGCACGCAAGCTAACAAGCTTACGCACTCATTACCGCACATGCATACCCGCAACCGCGCAAGCAGTTACACAAGCAGGGTAGCTCAGGCGCACACACTCACCTTTTATGGAGCAGAGCTACTGATTTTCAGCCGGGGCGCAGGTGGCGATGGCTGCGCGATTGCACTGACGGGGCGGCCTCCCGTTGAGCGAGGCGAGGGAAGCAGGAAGGCAGAATGGGCGCGTGTTTACGCGCCGCGCCTTCCCTCGGAGAGCAAAGGCCCGGCCCTCCGAGAGGCCGGCCCTCGTGAAGCGCCTTTCGGGGAACCGGCCGGGTAGGCGGGCGCCGCCGCACAGGGGTTGAACGTGACAGTCTTCGCGGGAGGCGCAAGGCTGTCCTCATTAGGCAGTGCCTCCGTCGTCGTCGTCGGAGGCCACCGGCGCGTTCCTCGCCCGTGAGCGACCGAGGGCGAGAAACTCGCCTTTGCGGTAAAAGCGCATGCGTGGTCTGCTTCGGTTGGATCACTGGTGTGATTCCGCATGAAGAAATCAGTGATTTCTCTGTATCTTCCTGGAATTATTCTGACTGTGTTCATATTTCTATGATGCTGTGGAGGGAGAGGGAAGAGGGAGAAGGGGAGGGAGGAAGAGCGAGAAGGGGAGGGGGGAAGGAGGAGGAAGGGAGAGCGAGAAGGGGAGGGGGAGAGGAAGGGAGAGCGAGAAAGGGGAGGGGAGAAGAAGGGAGAGCGAGAAGGGGGGGAGAGGGGAGAAAGGAGAGGGGGAGAGGGAGGGGAGGGGGAAAGGAGAGAGGGAGGGTTAGGGAAAGGGGGGAGAGAGAGAGAGAGAGAGAGACGGACAGATGCAGACTGACAATCAGTTAAGCAGACAGACAGACAGACAGGCAGACAGGCAGACAAAGGTAGAAGTTCTGTGAATATGAGCGGCGTAGTTGTCCATGATGTGAAAGCGCACCCGATTCCTGGTGCGCCTGAGTCCGTTCCAGCTTTCCCGCTAACTCTGCGTCGTTTCTTCCGCAGGTGAGTGTAGATGCAGCTGGGCGGCGCGTCTGCGGCCGAGGTAGGTGCAGCCAGGTCTCCCGCAGAGGACGACGTCGGGCGCGTCTCGGGCCTCGGGAGCGCTCGCGTCCTTGGGCCACAACACCCGGCGCCGCGCGACCGAATGAGGCTTGCAGGCAGTGCTTGCAGCTCGGGTTTGGGTGAATCGTGATCTGGAGGCGAGGTTCCCAGCGCGGCTGGGGCAGCTGTGCTCCTCCATGCGGAGGGAAACGAGGACAGCGCTGATTGCTCATCAGTAGAGAATATATTTTTCGATAATTGTCGAGCGCATTTCCGGCGGGCCGTTCGAGCATGGCTCCCGCGGGCACTGGCCGCGTGAACGCCGAAAGTGGCTTTGCGGGCGGCGGTGGAAGAGGGGCGTCGGAAAGGGCGCTAAGAGGATGGAGAAGAGGAAGCAAGGGTCCAGTAGAATCAAAAGAGAAGGGAAGGCGAAATTGGGTGCGTGGGGGCGCGCTGGGAAGGGCGGGGCGGGGCGAGATTTCCTGTGGATCCGCGCGGCATTTCCCTCGGCAGATCCTCCTCCAAGGCGACTGAGGGTCGGCTCCGCGCTCGACGAGAGGGGCAGGCGCACTGACGCGGAAATGCGTGACTGGCAATGACAGGACGGGCGCCGGAAGCCTGAGCGCCGGAGCAGCAGCCGGGCGGAGAGAGCATCCGTGTTGATCCGAGAAAGGGACATGCCGAGGGCGCGTGTTGAGTCGCCAGACGAACGGCGCGCCCAGGGAGCACTCCCGGCGCGAGTGTTTGCGAAAAGGTCCGGGACGGGAGGCGCCGTCGCCGCCGGTGCTGCTCGAAAGGTAGCTGAAGCCCTTGCAGCCGAAGAGAAATCCTGCTGGGGGATCCGAGGCCGGATACCCTGTCTCGCGTGGCGCCCGGCCTCCCCCCCCCACACACACATGTACATGTACATATGCACGTACGCTTGTATATACCTATATATACCATATAGTATATCCGTTGGCCTTCCGCGGGCGGCCGCGGGAGGGCAGATGGTGCGGCTGGGCACTCGGCGACAAGGTCTATGGAAGTACTTCTATAAACCTTACTCGGCGATGGCCACAGTAAGCCGAGATTCGGCCGCAGCGTCCCCTGACGTCGGCGAGGAAAGGCTTGGCGGACGTCCGCGCCCTCCAGCGCGAGACTTGGGTCGCCACCGGCGGAGGAGGTGTTCTCGCCCGGCGTCGGGGCAGCGCGGGGCTGCGTAGGAGACTGGAAGGGGAGACGGCGGAGGGCCTGGCCGACCAAAGTGGATGAACCCAAACGGAGTTTGGACCAAGACGGATATTGGGTCCGCGCGGCCGGCCACCCGTCTGCCCGCTCCTGGCGCCGCCGCGGAGTGCCTCCTGCCGCGTCGAACTGCGGCTCTTCCATCGCACGAGGAATGGAACTCACACTCTCTCTCTCTCTCTCTCCTCTGGCTCCCTCCTCCATCCCTCTCCCTCTCCTCTTTCCCTCTTTCCCTCTCTCTCTCTCTCTCTTCTCTCTCTCTCTCTCTCTCTCTCTCTCTCTCTCTCTCTCTCTCTCTCTCTCTCTCTCTCTCTCTCTCTCTCTCTCTCTCCCTCTTCCTCTCTCTCCCTCTTCCTCTCTCTCCCTCTTCCTCTCTCTCCCTCTTCCTCTCTCTCCTGTCGCCTCTCTCTCGCTCTCTTCCTCTCTCTCCCTCTTCCTCTCTCCCTCTTCCTCTCTCGGGACTGTCATCAGGATGTCAGGTGCCATTTACTTTTTGCTATCCTTTTTAAGTGTTGGTACACGTCGTATTCGCTGACAATTGTTTCAGCGGGGCGCGAGGGTAAGTAAGCTGGCATTCTGTTGATTGTTAGAGTTGGAGGTAAGCTTGTTGATGTTCGCAAAAGTGACAGTTGATGATGTTTTTAGGCAAGCGCTTTGTGGCAGTCNTGTGTGTGTATTTAATATATACATATATATATATATATATATATTTAATATATATATATAAGTATATATATATATATATATATAATATATATATGTATGTATATATGTGTATATATATATATATATATATATATATATATATATATATATATATATATATATATATATATACACCACTGAAGAACAGGTCGCTGGTCGATGGCGCTGGGGACGTGGGCAGCTAATCCTGGTTCCTCAGATCGCTCGGCACACCCTATTAACCGTCGCCCTCGACATGATTGTGCTGGCGTTCTCTGAAGAAAGTGCACCGGGCAGAGACAGAGAGAGAGACAGGTGGGCAAACTGTGTGTGGGGGGGGGGGTTGTGTGATAGCAAGGGCCGTAAGATGTAATCAAAATATGTCACATTGTAATGAAAGTAATTCAATTATTTACGTGATTTTTTTTTCATTAATTCACCAAGGATAGACAGAAGCGCGCTTAGGGAGACAATTGCAATAGTCCACAAGGACTTGCTTGAGTCACAATTGTCTCAGGTGGCAGGAAAAAATATCTGCAAAAGATAAGGAAGGAAGCAAAAGGTGTTGCGGTCTGCAAGGGAAAAAATGCAACAATGCAGAGTTCAGCAGTGTGCATTGCAATAGCGCATACAGTATGCGTCTGACTAATAGTAAATGTTCTATCTCATTTCACTGAAATTGTCTATCACACGTCACCGACAGCTAATTGAGGCGAAGCGATGGTGAGAATAGGTAATGCAGTCCTCATAGTTTCGGGAGCGACTCATTACATCAAATATGCTTTCTCAAGACAACATAAACACGATAAGTACGTAATGCAGGGCAAGAATACACAATTGGCGCGTCAGTTATCCTCTAGAAAACAGTACGCATGCAATTCTTGGGCAATCAACTTGGTTTGTGCGAGGCGACGTGCGTATGTGGCTGCGTGAGTGGTGAGTAGACAAGAGTAAGTGAATAGGTGAGAGTTATGAAATGAGTAAGTCAGAGAATAGCACATGAGAAGAAAATAGAACGCTGATAGATATTTTGTTAGAGTCATTAGTAGTTTGTTAAAGTAAGAGCATGAGTAAAAAATAGAATGGCTAAGGGTAAAAGAGGATGGGGGGAGGGTTAGGTATGTAGGCGGGGATGGGAATGTGAGCTGCACATAGAGATAATAATCACCAATCTGACTGCACGAAAAGAACATTCATACTAATAACAATAAACATGGTAATTGCAACATTAATCAACTACTATGCGGAATCATAAAAATGGTACTTTAAATAGTTAAATGAATGAAACGGTGCCAGGTCTATTACAGAACAGACCAAGGGCTTGCAGAGCAATGCATGATACAAGTAGATTTGGGTCAGCTTTTCTTGGACAACTGACAGCCTAAAGACACCCATCGTGGTTGTAAATGATATATACTTAAAATGAATTCCATGAGGAAAAGTGATGTCGGACCCAACCGTAGAAGGGATATATCATCGACGAGCTCATACTCAAAATGCAAATTGGGCATCCCATCTCGGGAAATGCCAGCGATAATCTCACATTTAGTTGTATAAGAAAGGGCACGGTGCGGGGCAGCGCTATATCGCTCTGGCAATGTGTGCTTCGGCACATACAGGAGAACTTAACACTAATTAATGTCCATAGCCCAGCTTGGGGTTGTCACCAAGGACCATATAATAATGGTGAATGAGGTTCGTGGTTAAGATCAATTAATGAAGAAAATGCACATGCATTGATGAATCATGAGAGCGAAAATCACGAACTACATGAAAGAAATCGTAGTAGGTGATAAATAAGGAATGTAACACTTTATACATAAAAACACTGAAGTTGATATTCATATAAACATACGATTGAAAACGGCACACG
>NW_020872726.1:952805-955305 GCF_003789085.1 Penaeus vannamei | reverse complement strand
ATTATTGTTATTAATCCTATTATCATTATTATTGTTATAATCATTATTATTATTGTCCTATTATTTTTACTGTTATTGTTGTTGCTATTATTATTACTCTTATTAATATTTTTATTGTTAATATAATTATTGTTGATATTATTATTGTTGGTAATATTATTATAATAATTTTTAATATTATTATTAATATTATTATTATTAATATAAATATTATTGTTGTTGTTATTATGATTATTATTATTATTGTTATCATTATTATTATCATTATTATTATTGGAATTATCACTATCGTTTTCATTATTGTTATGATTATTATTGTTATTGTTACTATGATTGTTATTATTATTTTTGTCATTTTTGATTATGATAATGATAATAATATTAGTAGTAGAAGTCGTGCTGCTGTTGTTGTTGATGATGATAATGGTAATATTGATATTGATCATAGTTTTTTAAGTGGTAGGAATGTTATTAAAGATTATAATAAATTGTCAATAAATGTAATGATTATTGATTTTAAGAACTACGATGATTGATATGATAACAGTGGTTAATAGTTATGATGAGTTGATGAGAAATATAACAACAATAATAAATTATGATATTATGACATACTTAGTAATTGTCACTGTAATAATAATGATAAACAGTGTAAATGATAATGGTGATGATGATAATGATAAGAGATACTATTATTATTACTGATGTCACTTATTTATTACTGAACTCGCTTTAATTCTTAACAAATTTTGCAGCTTCTGCTGTTACTACAACAATTCATATTACTACTACATGTATTTCTTGTTTGTCTACTTTTATTCCTACAGTGTTAGAATTACTCATACTGCTGCTGTACATCTTATTGCAGGATGCTGGTTCCTCTTAGGTGCAAGAAACCAGGTCAGGGTAGCTAAGACAAGAGAAACCTCATTCAAACAGATATTTAGCCCATTGCTATTGGTGTTCGGTACTTGTATTGTCCACTGTAGGTTTTAGTGAATTTTGTTTACATGTAACCAGAGTCAGTTAGCAGGTTCAGTGTAACCTTACTTAATATCACCATTCTTTAAATTTTCTGGGATTTTTTGTTTTGTTTAATGTTATTATAGGTACTGATTTGGTTATGATTTTTATGATTATTATAGTGTCATTAATTTACCAGTAGTAATAAAAGAAAAAAAAAAAATTATACAAAAAACTTGGTAAAGAAAAAAACAGTGAGATAGTAGGACTTGTAATAAACGCCTTGGTGACTAAGCTCTTGTAGAGCTATATATGTGTAAACAGAATTGATAAGCTAAAGTCACAGTGGACATGACATGTATGTACATGCCATCTCTGGGGACAGCGGGTTAACTCCTCAGTTGTTGTTTAGTGAGTTGTGTATAGGATAATTTGGCTTGAGAACCATTGAAACATAAATGTCTGGAATCACCTTTTTTTATTACAGGTCAAAGGTCTGCACAAAGAAATAATGCAAAAAGGGAAGGTGTAGTACAGTGTATGTGAATTTTTTTTTACATTAAGTTATTTAATTTGCCTTCAGAAGAATTTATGAAATAAAACAAAAAAACTGTTCTGTTTTACATGATAAGTGAGTTTTTGGTAAATTTGATTCATAACATTATGTATTATTCCTAAATTCCTCAGTTGAAAACAGGTGAAATTTTAAGAGACTTTAGAATTACACTGCTTTCTATCTTTCAGATTATGCAGACACCAAACATGTCAAGTTGATGGGGCAGGACTTAGGTACAATGTGCCTAGGCAGACTTTTAGTATGTATAGCACTTCAGATTAAAGAGATGAAGGGAAAGAAACAGGAGTACATATAGCCATCAAGACAAAGGATAAGGTTACAGTTTGTTGTGAAGGTTATAAGGAAAAGCAGAATGAGCTCAGCATCAAGGATAACACTCAAAGAGGATGAGAGTATTTTATATTATTACTTGGGAAAGATAAGAGCCTTCTGGGAAGACAAAGTATTTTTTACTGATCAGAGGAATGTTGCTGTGGTCAGTATTGAAGATCTATACATTCATGGCAAGAAAGCAACCCAGGATGATGTTGAAGATTTACAGCAAAAATTAGAGAATAGTACTTGGCATGATTCTCCAGACTTATACAGTTATGTAAAAATCTACAAAAATCCACCAGATTGGCCGTACAACTTCTCTGGAAAGCTTCGATGGTTAGCATGGTGTGCATGGATAGGTTGCATTCCAGAGTTAGTTGAAGAAAAAGTTCAGCAACAAAATGCCATTTATATGCCTCTCAGCTACTACACTGGTAAGCCATTCAAACATTTTAAAGATAAAATACTGTTTGGTGACTTAAGAAATAGTGTTATGGTTCTGAAAGAGAACTTTTATATATATGGAGAAAGATGTGAAAATGACAATGAAAGTAGTTTGAATGGCAATGATCCTCTTATTCACTCTTACATTATAAAACTGAATGTATTGGCAAAAGAGAAATATGGAGGACCTGAGCCTCACCT
>NW_020872726.1:922805-935305 GCF_003789085.1 Penaeus vannamei | reverse complement strand
CCAGCAAGGGATTAACCGCGGACTCGCCCTTTGCAACTCTCTGGCTTGACCCCAGCAATCCCGATCTGCGACTCTGCAAGTTCGGCGGTTTGCTCTGCGTTGCTCGGGGTTGCTGAGGCTTGACTTCGGGGACGCAGGAATCGCGACGTATATGTGTATGTGCGTGTATGTGCGTATATGTATATGTATGTATGTACGTACACACTGTCACACGCACACGCAGACACACACACACACACACACACACACACACACACACACACACACACACACACCACACACACATATAATATATATATATATATATATATATATATAATATATATATATATATATATATATACGTATATATTATAAAATCAGAAAGAGAGAGGCAGTAGCAGAGAGAGTCTAAGGATACTTAGACGGTATATATATATATATATATATTGTATATATATATATATATATATATATATATATATATATTATATATATATATAGAGAGAGAGAGAGAGAGAGAGAGAGAGAGAGAGAGAGAGAGAGAGAAGAGAGAGAGAGAGAGAGAGAGAAGAGAGAGAGAGAAAGAATCAGATAAGAGACAGAAAAGAGAAGAAACACAGAGACAACATAACAACAACGAAATCCAGATACGAACAGAAACCTCACTACGAGGACACAATGGCCCTTCCTCACACTTACCCACATACCTCCCTTTTTAAACCTTTTCCTTCGCCTCATAGAAGAAGCCAGAACTCACCCACATGCCCTACATAAAGGGGTGGCCATGTAGGGTGGGGGGGGGTATTCTCCTCGCCCACATGTAACTAAAAGTGTAGTTGTTCACCGCAGATTGTGGTCCATGATGGTTAATAGTCATGGATAGTTTTCATAATTCTGGTTTTCATAAGAACCATAATTTTAATGATAGCCATAATAGTTCCATAGGAATAATTTTTTGTTTTCATAGGTAGTCATAATAGTTTTCATAATTTTTAGTTTTCATAAGAACCATAATTTTGATGATAGCCATAATAGTTTCCATAATAGGAATAATTTTTGGTTTTCATAATTGCCATAATCTTAATGATAGCCATAATAGTATTCATAATAGGAATAATTTTGTTTTCATAATAGGCATACTTCTGATAATAGTCATAATAGTCATAATAATTTTCATAATAGTCATAATAGTTTTCATATTTTTTAGTTTTCGTAATAGCCATAATTTTAATGATAGCCATAATAGTTTTCATAATAGGAATATTTTTTAGTCTTCATAATAGGCATACTTCTAATAATATTTCATATTTTTAGTTTTCATAATGCCATATCTTAATGATAGCCATAATAGTTTCTAATAGGAATAATTTTTAGTTTTCATAATAGCCATAATTTTAATGATAGCCATAATAGGTTTCGTAATAGGAATAATTTTAAGTTTTCATAATAGGTATAATTTTAAGTTTTCATAATAAGCAAAATATAAGTTTTCATAATAGGCATACTTCTAATAATAGTCATAATAATTTTTTGTATAGAATAATTTTAGTTTCATAATAGGATATAGGCAATAAGTCATAATTTCATAATAATATAAAGTTTTCGTAACAGCCTAATTTTCAAATCATTAATAGCATAATTTTCCAGCCACAATAGTTTTCGCAATAGCCATCAGGGGTCATTTACCTCTATATAACGACCGACGACAAGAACAAGTTGTTCTCTTGGTGAACATGACACTAGATGAGAGAGTATTTATGGTGTGTTCACGTGGTGTTCAATTTTTTTTTTTCTTGTGATGTGTGTGTGTGGTGTGTGTTGGTGTGTGTATGTGTGTGTGTGTGTATGTTGTGTGTGTATGTGTGGGTGTTGTGTAGGGTGTGTGTGGGTGTGTGTTTGGTGTGTTTGTGTGTGTGTGTTGTGTGTGTTGTGTGTATGTGTGTGTATGTGTGTGTGTGTTGTGTGTATGTGTGTGTGTGTGTGTGTGTGTTGTAGGTGGGATGTAGGCCAGAGATGAAAGGTGGGTGGGGAGCATAGGTGCCACCCCCACCCCACCCCCACCCCGTAGATGTTGGCTCATTGCTGTCTCCTCCGCTTCCCACCTACTAGTTCTTCTCCCTCCCCCCCCTTCCCCCACTTCTCTATGTCTCGTTCCTCTCTTTACCTTCTCTCTGTACGTTACCACTCTCTTTCTCTCTCTCGTCTCTCCTCTCTCTCTTTCTCTCTCTTCTCTCCTCTCTCTCCTCTCTCTTCTCTCTTCCCTCTCTCTTCTCTCTCTCTCTCTTCCCACTCGTCTCTCTCTCTCTCGCGTCTCTCTCTCTCTCTCCTCTCTCTTCTCTCTCTCGTCTCTCCCTTCTCTCTTTCTCTCTTTCCTCTCCCTCTCTCTTCTCTCTCTCGTCTCTCCCTCTCTCTTCTCTCTCTCGTCTCTCCCTCTCTCTTCTCTCTTTCATCTCTCCCTCTCCCTTCTCTCTCTCGCCTCTCCCTCTCTCTTCTCTCTCTCGTCTCTCCCTCTCTCTTCTCTCTCTCTCTCTCTCTCTCTCTCTCTCTCTTGTCTCTCTCTCTCTTCTCTCTCTCGTCTCTCCCTTTCTCTTATCTCTCTACGTTACCACTCTCTCTTCTCTCTCTCGTCTCTCCCTCTCTCTTATTCTCCCTCTCTGTCTCTCTTCTTCCTTATTCACGTTTTCTCTATGGCCCTTCCTTTTTTCTTCCTTCCCCTTCCCTCATCCATATTCCTCTTCTTTTTCCCCTCCTTCCCTCCTTCTCCCCCTTCCCCTCCCTTCCCCTCATCTTCTCCCCTCCTTCCCCCTCCTCTCTCCCCGCCCACTTCCCCTCCCTCCCCTCCTCTCTCCCCTCCCCCTCCTCCCCTTCTCCCTCCCTTTTCTCTCCTCTCCCCATCACCCACTTCCCCTCTCTTCCCCTTCCCCCTTCTTCCTCCTTCCCCCACCTCTCTCCCTTCTCTTCCTTCCCGCCTCTCCCGTGTCCTTTCTTCTTCTTCTTCCCCCTCCCCTCTTTCTTGTCCTTTCCCCTTCTCTCCCTTCCCCCCCCCCCGTTCCCTCCTCCCCTTCCCCCACATACCCCCTATCCTCGCCCACTCGACAGCTGGAAGTCACGTTGCAGGGAAGGTGGGGTCCTACTTGAACCCTCAGCCGTCTTCGTGTTGCGGGGGTGGGCGGGGGCGGGGGTGGTGGGGGGGGGGTGGGGGGGTTCGTGACTCTTTTCTCTTGGGGTCTGTGTCTCTTCGGTGGGTCTCTTCTTTCTTCTTTGCTTCTCTTTCTTTTTTTTTTTTTTGTCTCTTATTTTCTGTCTCTTGTTTTCTGTTTCTTGTCTCTGTCTCTGTCTCTCTCTGGCCTCTCGCCCTCTTCTTTTTCTCTCTCTCTCTCTCTCTCTCTCTCTCTCTCTCTCTCTCTCTCTCTCTCTCTCTCTCTCTCTCTCTCTCTCTCTCTCTCATCTCTCTCTCTCTCTGTGTGTGTGTGTCTGTGTCTGTCTGTCTCTCACTCTCACTCTCTCTCTCTCCTCCATCCACCCTTCCACCTTTCCCCTTCCCTCCACCTTTCCCCTCTTCCCCTCCTTCCCCTCCTCCCCCCTCCTTTCCCGCTTCCTTTCCTCACCCCCACTTTGCCCTCTCCCCCCCCCCTTTCCCTCCTTCCTCCTTTCCCCCCTCCTTCCCACTTCGCCCTTCCCCTTCACCTTTCCCCTTTCCTTCCCTCCCCCTTCCACTCCTTCCCCTCCTTTCCTCCTTTCCCCCTTCCCCTCTCCCCCTTCCCCTTCCCCCTTCCTCCTTCCCTTCCCTCTTCCCCTCCACCTTCCCTCTCCCTCCTTCCCTCCTTCCCTCCACCCCTCCCCTTCCCCCCTCCCCCCACCCTTTGTCTAGACGTGAATTCTCTCTCTCAATATAATTCTATGGGAGAAAATTCCTTTATTGAAAAAGGTCCTTCTGCTTCCCTCTTGAAATCAATTGAAGATAAAAAAGAAAAAAAAAAGAAAAGAAAGAAAAAAAAAGTTCTATAGGGTTGGATCTTCTCTCTTTGGTGGTGTTTTTTTTCAATTTATTACCCTTTTTTTTCTTTTTTTTTCTTATCTTTTTTTGTTTTGTTTTGTTTTTTATTGTGAGTTTTTTTTCGTTTTTTTATGTATTGATTGATATGTTTTTTTTATTAAATCTGTTTGTTGGTTTATATTTTTCAATTTTATTACATTTCTTTCCTTCTTTTTCTTTTCTTATTCTTCTTTTTTTTTCATTTGTTCGTTTTTATGTATTAATTGATATGTTTTATTAAATCTGTTTGTGGGTTTATATATCTATTTTTTCATTATTTTTTCGTGTTTTGATAACTACCATTCACCAATTTCATTTTTTAAATCTTATTTTATTCATGTTTTATTCTTAACAACGTGTGTGTGCGTGTGTGTGTGTGTGTGTGTGTGTGTGTGTGTGTGTGTGTGTGTGTGTGTGTGTGTGTGTGTGTGTGTGTGTGGTGTGTGTGTGTGTGTGTGTGTGTGTGTGTGTGTGTTGTGTGTGTGTGTGTGCGTGTGTGTGTGTGTGTGTGTGTGTGTGTGTGTGTTGTGTGTGTGTGTGTGTGTGTGTGTGTGTGTGTGTGTGTGTGTGTGTGTGTGTGTGTGTGTGTGTGTGTGTGTGTGTGTGTGTGTGTGTGTGTTGGACATGTGTGTGTGTGTGTGCGTGTGTGTGTATCTAGGTTTAGAGATTTCTCCTAAATACGTGCGAAATGTAAAAGGAATGTACATGAATGTTCTATGTGTGTGTGTGTGTGTGTGTGTGTGTGTGTGTGTGTGTGTGTGTGTAGTGTGTGTGTGTGTGTGTGTGTGTGTGTGTGTGTGTGTGCTGTGTGTTGTGTGTGTGTGTGTGTGTGTGTGTGTGTGTGTGTGTGTGTGTGTGTGTGTGTGTGTGTGTGAGCGTTTGTATGAGCGTGTGCGTGCGTGCGTGCTTACGTGTGTGTTTGCATGTGTGTCTGTATATGTGTAAGTGCATGTGCGTGCTTGTGTGTGTTTATGCGTGTGTATATGTATATTGCGCCTCATTTTCCATTTTTTTTCAAACCGGTGGAAGGAAAACCCTCCAGTGTTCAGAGAGGAATGTGACACCGCATGACACGTGACACCCAAGCTATGACGTCATAATGAGTAGCGTGAGTATGACGAGGCGGGGGAGGGGGAGGGGAGGGGGGGAGAAGGTAGACTCACTCTAAAGATTTTTTTTTTCGGCTTCCGTTTTTTTGGGGGGGATCTGGTGTCACGTGGTTGAGGAAAATTGAAAGTGAAAAAATATAGTCATGTGATATACATATATATAGAGCTATCTATCTGTCTTCCTAGATGTATTCGAAGAGGTACACACAAGGTACAAACAACCCCCCGCAATCACGTACACACACGCACACACACACGTACACACTCACATGCCTTTAGGGTATATTTTAACCTCACTCTCCATTCCTCCTCCTCACTCTCTCTCTCTTTCTCTCTCTCTCTCTCCTTTGCCCTTCTTTCGACACACGCCCCCGCTCTCGACCAATGGCAGGCCGCCACACATCCGAGCGGACCAATCAGCGTCGAGCATGGCGGAGGCGCGGCTCTTTAGGTCACCTTCACGTGACTCAGGGGGGGAGGGGGAGAGGGGGGAAGGGGGCATGGAAGGGCACGGAGGGAACGGAGGGAAGGGGGAGGTGGGAAAGGAGGGGGGAGAGGGGGCATTTCACCGAAGGAAATGCCAAAATATTTTATATCTCGCTTCGCCAGTGCCTTTCCCTTCACTTCCTCGGTGCGTCCCGTCGGGGGTGGGGGCGGGTGGGGTGGGGTGGGGGGAACAGCCAGGGATTCCGGCTCGAGGGATGACGTCACAGGCCTCTCTCTGTCTGTGCTTGTGTGCGTGCGTGCGCTCTGTGGTGTGTGTGTGTGTGTGCTGTGTGTGCGTGCGTTGTGTGTGTGTGTGTGTGTGTGTGTGTGTGTGTATGTGTGTGTGTGTGTGTAAAATGTGTGTCTGCTTCTGTGTGGTGTGTGGTGCATGTGTAATGTGTATGTGTTGTCTGTATCTGCTTATGTACTGTGTGTGTGTGTGTGTAAATGGTGTATGGTTTCTTCTGCGTGTGTGTGTGTAAATGGTGTATGTGTATCAGCTTCTGTGTGCGTGTGTGTATATGATGTGTATGTGCTTCTGTGTGCGTCTGTGTTTGTGGTTGTCTATGTGTGTCTGTCTGTTGTGTTTTCCATGTTTAATATGTATCTATTCATCTATCTATATATATACGTATTAATATTAATTGATTTACTAACACGCCCACACATACACACGCACACACACACACACACACACACACACACACAACCGTAAACCCTCCCTTTTCCGGGAACTGATAATCCGGCATCTCTTATAGTCCGGACAAGACCCTGAAGAAACTTCCTTTACTTAACAAATGCGACTTTAGTGTAATATACTGCATTTAACCTCATTACCCAATCTACATTTGTTATGTCGTGTTTGGTGTTTAGGAACCAAGGAAGGTGTGCTGTTGCATTAATAATTTGTTTTTTTTATGCGACCTCGGTTAGTCCGGGAAATGGTTATTAAATCAAGGATTTTATTTTTATTTTTCAGGTAAGCGTTTGGCGAGATGCGAATATTGGAATTCTTCGTAGGTATGTATAGAGTGTGTAAGAGAGAGACGGACAGTTAAATAGATAAAAACCAGACAGGGACAGACTCAAAAAAAAGAAAGAAAAAACAAGAGAGTCAACCTGAGAGACACGCACGCACATAAACATTCTTAGGCCCGTATCCCCTCTCGCCCAAACCCCTATAAACCCCGATGTCGATGTCATACCTGCATTCCCACAGCATCACAAACTGTCAAGAGAAATGTGTGTCCCCATTCGCCCCTCTCAAGCAAGCAAGCAAGCAAGCAAATAAGCAAACACAAGCTTCAGATACCGCGAAGGGTCTGTGGGTCTCGTGTCAAAACGGAGTACGCTCGTCGTCGTTGCTCTCCTCACGTCGACATTCGATTGGCGGGATTTTTCTTTTTTTTTTTTTTCTTTTTCTTTTCCTCTTGGCAACAGAATTCAAACGTAGTCTTATTTCGGATTTTTTTTAGTTCTTTTAGTTTGCTTTGTTAGCATTTGTTTGGATATTTGTATATATTTTTTGTTGTTTTTTGGGATATGTCTTCCCTTTTTATCTTGATATTGGTGTATACGCTCATACGTCTTCTCTTCTCTTCTCTTCTCTTCTCTCTTCTCTTCTCTTCTCTTCTCTTCTCTTCTCTTCTCTTCTCTTCTCTTCTCTTCTCTTCTCTCTCTCTCTCTCTCTCTCTCCCTCCCTCTCTCCCTCCCTCTCTCTCTCTCTCTCTCTCTCATTTCCTATCCCCATTCTTATTTTTCTTTGTCTTTTACGTTATCCTTTCTTCACTCCTCTATAGTTCATCCTTAGCTATTCATTTCACTCGCACCTGTTCTCGCCCACAACAGGTGCGTTGACACCTGTCTATCCCCCGCTTTAGTATAATGACCGATATGTATCAGCTCTTCTCAGAGAACGAGAGAGAGAGAGAGAGAGAGAGAGAGAGAGAGAGAGAGAGAGAGAGAGAGAGAGAGAGAGAGAGAGAGAGAGAGAGAGAGAGAGACATAATTTCCCTCGAATATTCGTTTCAAAATCGGACAAACCACATCAGAGCAAAGAATGTTTTGATTCTCGGGTCTGACGTGTTGCAAGAACCGCTTATTGCATGCAAGTGTAACATTTCCACGCGGGTCGCTAACCAATCACAATCGAGCTTTCAACCCGCGGGGAAACAGAAACGAGAATCTGATTGGCCGACGTCATCGAGACACAAGCGCCGGCCGACCAATCACGGCGCTGCCTGGCTGCCCGTTAGCGTCTGCTTTTGTTTATTTTTTTTCTTAAGCGTTTTCCCAGGAAGGCTTGAGTCTTTTGCTTTTTGCTCTTAATATCCTTCTCGTTCCGTTTATTTCTCCGTAAAATTGTGCAAGAGACGGTAAAGTCACAAAGCTCATACAAAGTTTAAATCACCAAAATAGACCGATTTGAAAAAAACATTCGATTGTTACAAAATCCACCCATTCAAGAATTAAGATAAATGAATAAATAAAACAAAGGAATAAAAGGAAAACTAACATGAAAACATAAAAAAGAAACAAAATACAAAACAGATAAGAAGAAAGGAGTGAAGATTTTTAAACTGACAACGAACGCAGATATTTACACTGAGACTCGAACGTGTTGTTAAACATGTCTGTGCTTTTAACCTCGGTCAAACAAGCACAGCCCTTTGTGTTGGCTGTGGTCAGAGCCAGCGTGAAACATACTGATTCTGCCGACATGATGAAGATTTAATGGTGATGATGATGATGATGTTGGGCGCCATCACCACCATCAAACTAGCGTCGTCATTCTCATCTTACATCACCACCATCAAATTAGCGTCGTCATTTTCATCTTAATTAACATTGATAATTATCATTATCGTCCTCTTTTTATCATCATTGGAGTGGGATATGGGGAGAGAGAGAGAGGAAGGGAGGGAGAGAGAGAGAGAGAGAGAGAGAGAGAGAGAGAGAGAGAGAGAGAGAGAGAGAGAGAGAGAAAGGGGGGGAAGGGCCAGAAAGAGAGAGGAAGAGAGACGGGGGAGGGCCAGAAACAGAGATAGAGACAGAGACAGAGGAGAAAGAGAGAGGGAGACAGATAGACAGACTGAAATAGTGAAAAAGAGAGAGGGAGACAGATAGACAGACTGAAATAGTGAAAAAGAGAGAGAGAGAGAAAGAGGGAGGGAGCCAGAAACATGAACAGACAAACAGACAGACAGACAGACAGAGACAGACACAGGGGAGAGAAGAGGGCGAAGGAGAGGTTCGAAGACAGGTTTTTCTAAGTCGAGGGGTTTGCCTTGAACAACCCGTCTCTTTATACCACGCCTTGTCTGTCTGTCTGCGGTTGTCCCTCTTTTGCCTGCCTCTCTCTCTTTCTTTCTCTCTCTCTTTTTCTTTCTTATTTTCTCTCTTTTTCTTTCTTATTTCTCTCTCTTTCTTTCTTTCTTCTCTTCTCTCTCTCTCTCTCTCTCTCTCTCTCTCTTCTCTCTCTCTCTCTCTCTCTCTCTCTCCTCTCTCTCTCTGTCTGTTGCTGTCTCTCTCCTCTCTTTTCTCTCTCTCTCTCTCTTTCTCTCTCTCTCACTTCTCTCTTTTTTCTCTCTCTCTCTCCCCCCCTCTCTCTCTCTCTTTCTTTTTCTCTCTCTCTCTCTCTCTCTCTCTTCTCTCTCTCCTCTCTCTTTCTCTCTCTCTCTCTCTCCTCTCTCTCTCTCTCTCTCTCTCTCTCTCTCTCTCTCTCTCTCTCTCTCTCTCTCTCTCTCTCTCTCTCTTTTCTTTCTTCTCTCTCTCTCTCTTTCTCTTTCTCTCTCTTCTCTCTCTTTCTCTCTCTTCTCTTCTCTTTCTTTCTCTCTCTTTCTCTTTCTCACTCTCTCTCTCTCTTTCTCTTCTCTCTCTCTCTCGTCTCTCTCTCTCCTCTCTCTCTCTCTCCTCTTCTCTCTCTCTCTCTCTCTCTCTCTCTCTTCTCTCTCTCTCTTCTCTCTCCCTCCCTCCCTCCCTCCCTCCCTCCCTTTCTCTCCCTCTTCCATCCCTCTACCCCTCCCCTCCTCCTCCTCCCTTCCTCCCTCCGTTCACCAGTACAGAAAAAAAAAAAACATCACCAATACCATGAAATCATTATATTACCAAACACGAGAAGAAACAAAGACAAAAATTTTCTCTGTAGAGTCCCAGGTTTTTTCTCACTGTACTTTGTTGAAGCTGGCCTTGAAGTTTTCAAATTGCAAGAGATTACATGCAGGTAAGGCATGTGGGTTTGCCATTAGATACTGTCAGCTCAATGCACTGCCCTTTTTCTCTGCTTGTTGTGTTTGTTTTTTGTTTTGTTCTTTGTTGTCGTTGCGTTTCTCTTCTTTGTCTTTCTTTCTTTCTCTCTTCTTCTCGTCTCTCTCTCTCTCTCTATCTATCACCCNTTCACCTGTATACGTACTTTTTATTTTCCATTCAAATGGATATTATTGTTAGCTGTGTGGCTGTTATATCCGTAAAACGAACCGTATTTGTAAAATTCTGAGGTTATGCAATTTCTTTTCATTTTGAGGCTTGGTAATTGCCTTGCTTTTTTGCTCGTTTAAATAAGCGATCTCATTTTTCAAGACTAAACAAAAAGGAAACAATAAAAGGGAGAAGAGAGAGAGAGAGGAGAGAAAGAGAAGAGAGAGAGAGAGAGAGCGAGAGAGAGAGAGAGAGAGAGGGAGAGAGAAGAGAAGAGAGAGAGAGAGAGAGAGAGAAGAGAATCGACCTCTTAACATACAGAAGCTTTATTTTCATGTTTTTTTTATAATTTTATTCTATCTCTTTTCATTTTTTTTTTTTTTTTCTATTGACGAAAGTATTAATGAGAATGTTTACAGAAGAAAAATCGAATGAAAGTTTGAATAATGTACTACAGAATATGAGGGAAATATAGGTACTTAATTAAGATATATCTATGTACAATATACTTCTTCGGTGAGGTGCTCAGGTATTTTGATTATATATTATCTTCAATTATATTATCAATATTCTCTCCTCCTCCTCCTCACTGCTATTATGAGTGATATTATCATTATCCCAATTGTTAATTATCATTATTTCTCTCGTTCAATGTTCATTATTACATCATTATCATTATTAATATTACATTATTGTTTTATTGTTACTGATTTTCATTATTATCTATTATTATTATTATTATCATTATTATCTATTATTTTATTATCAATTATTATTATTATTATCATTATCATTAACATTATTATGATAATAATGATTATTGTTATTATTATTATCACTTATTGTTATTATTATCAACACTGTTATCTATCATTATAATAATGATAATGATGATAATATCATTCTTAACTCTCATTAGTATCACCACTATCATGTCTTTCTGTTATTATTATTATTAATTATTATTATAATCATCATCGTCATTAATAATAATCATCATTAATATCATCAAAATCATCAATCGATCATCCCCATTATAATAATCATCATTAATATCATCATCATCATCCCCATTATAATAATCATCATTAATATCATCAATCAATCATCCCACTATAATAATCATCATTAACATCATCATCATCATCCCCATTATAATAATTAATCATTAATATCAATCATCAATTATCATTATCATCCTTCTAATCCACCTTCTCCTTCTACTCCCTTTCAAAATGTGCTTCAATACTGGACTATTTCTCGAAAACATGAATACCCAATTCCTAGTACTTATCTTCAATTTATATAATAGCAAACACTATAATGTACATTACTCATATACAGTGAATCCTCGTTTTTCGCGGGGGTTACGTTCCCAAAAGAACCCGTGATAGGCGAAATCCGTGAAGTAGTAACCTTTATTTTTTTTTTTTTTTACAATTGTTATACAATGAAATACTCTACAATACATTGAAACCAAAGAACAAAACCTTTTTTTACAGGCCCAAGCATTTGTTTAACAATAAAAGTACTGTATAAACGTTTTTTTTTCTTTTTTTTTTACAAATAGCTACTGTACTGTACAATAATAATATTAATCATCAATACGAACTGAAGGTTTTATGGGTTTTAGAGAAAATTTGCAAACAAATTTGGCAAGCTGTTTTACGTACATGTACATAATTCAACGTAAGTTAATTGACACACAGGTAGAGAAGAAGCGGAGAGACTGTTTAGCCAATCAGAATACAGAACACAATGCACAATGCAAACCCGTGAAGCAGCGAGAACGTGAAAGGTGAACCGCGTTATAGCGAGGGTTCACTGTACGTCTGTGTGCGTGTCTGAGTGGCAACAAGGGATCTATGTACAGTTAGCTATTGCATGTGTAACCTGTTTCTCTGGATTTATATTTTTTTTACTGAATTACTCAGCTCCCTTTGGTTTGTTATTCCGATGTGTGATTCTAAGTGTGTTTGATTATTAATTCCTTGATTAATTATACAGGCAAGGGCGTGTGTGATTCTTAGTGTTTGGATATAATACTAAGGCTATTTATAGAAAGCAAGAACATGTGTAATTCTTAAGGTGTTTGACTTATTTTCTTGTTTTTTTCTGTACGAGCTGGCATGCTTTAGGGTTTATAAGTGTTGTATCTTTTATTGATGGCATTAGACATGAGATATTGATCAATAGATAAAGAAAACGTAATAGAAGTCAGTAAAGAAATAGAAGAGATAAAAAGAAAAATGGTGTTTAGGGATGAACCACCCTCAAATTTTAGATTCTGTAGACCGCTATACATTATTCTCCTCATCATGTTAGATAGATTTTATACTTTTTTATTATTTTTTATTTTCTTATTATTTTTTTCTTTTGTTACGGAAATGCTGTCCGTCAAGAGTGATTCGAAATCCTGAAATGGCGCAGGTTGAGGGCAGAAGATTCCAGAGGAAAACCATTAAAATACC
>NW_020872726.1:912805-917805 GCF_003789085.1 Penaeus vannamei | reverse complement strand
TCGTTAGATGATCACCGTTTAGCGATAATCGTAGATAGCGAGCAAAATGCACCTTAATTATGCAGGTCAAGGACCTTCCTTGTGCACGGAATGAGGGCGCAGTTGTATGCGTGCATTAATTAGGGACTACGGGACAGTAGATTAACCAGAGGCCTAATTGTGGGGGATGGGGGGGGGGGGGAGAGGGATTTATATAGGAGAACATGTTTGGGCTTATAGTGTAGGCCTATCTTTGTATGCCTAAATATCGCTGTGGGTTTAGTAGGTGTCAGAGTCATTTGTGTGTCTTTTTTGGTAAATAAAATACGATCATTAAGACAAAGACAGGGAGAAGAGAACAGCGACAGAGAGACAGACAGCAGAGACAGACAAGACAGACAGATGGATATGACTGACTGACTGAATAAGAAAGAACAGACAGACTGATGACCAAAACAAACAGACTGACTGACAGAGACAGACAGATAGAGACTGACGTAGACAGACAAATGGAGACAGACTGATTGACTGACAGAGACAGACTAACCCGATTAACTGCATGACTGGCTGACAGACAGACTGATTGACTGACAGAGACAGACTGACCTATTAACTGACTGTGGCTGACATACAGACAGACAGGCAAAGATAAACAGCTATTCATTCGTGATTAAAAAAAGAAAAGAAAGAAAAGGTACACAAAAACAAAAAGAAAATAATGTGTTTCATCTTGCTTTTTTTCTTTTCTCAAAGGCATAAGACGAATAAATAAATCAAAATATAGTAATTTATCTCATTCATTTTGATCCATTTTTTTCATCTTTTTAAATATATAAATGTATTCCGCATAGATAAAGGGATGAAAGGAAAAAATGGATAAAGGGAGAAATGAGTCAGTGCAGAAATGGATGGGTGGATAAAGGGATGGAAGAAGAGAATGGATAAAGGGATGGAAGAAGAGAATGGATAAAGGGATAGAATGAGATAAGATGGAATGAGAGAATAAAGGAGATGGAATTGAGAGAATGAATAAAGGGCTGGAATGAGAGAATGGATAAAGGGATGGAATGAGAGAATGAATTAAAAGGGCTAATGGAGAATGGAATTAAAGGGATGGAATGAGAGAATGATAAAGGATAGGGGAATGAGAGAATGGATAAAGGGATGGAATGAGAGAATGGATAAAGGGATGGAATGAGAGAATGGATAAAGGGATGGAATGAGAGAACTATGGAATGAAGGGATGGAAAGTGAGATGGAATGGATACCGACTCCCCGTTTTCTATTCTCTCACGGAAAAAGGCTGACATAATCACAAACGTATGCCATAAACGAAACAAACAAACAACCAAAAGCAATGATAAAAGAACGAAAGAATAAAGAGAAATGAAGCCTCTGTCATGATAAAAGAACGAAAGAATAAAAAGAAATGAAGCCTATGTCATCTGGTTTGATATCCAATTCCCGTTTTCTATTCCTCTTCTGGTTTGATATCCAATTCCCGTTTTCTATTTCTCTTCGAAGGCCAGACTTAAGAAACAAACGCATGTCATAGACGGAAGAAATAAGTAGATAGGGAAAACAAATGAAGGAATAGATAAAGTCTTTGATCTCATTATCTCCTCCATCTTGATATCCAATCCCCCTTTTTTCTGTTTTATTCCTCTTCGAAAGGTATGGTAGCCACGGGATAGACTAACATAGGAAACAATAGTATGTCATAAACTAAACAAAATAACAAACAAAACACCTAAGAACAAAGCCTTTGATCTCATACGTCTTGACATCCAATACCCTTTAATATTTCAATCTCTCTCTCTCTCTCTCTCTCCCTTCCTCCCCCCTCTCTCTCTCGCTCTCTCCCTCTCTCTCCCTTCTCCTCCCCCCCTCTCTCTCTCCGCTCCCCTCCCCCCCTCCTCTCTTCTCTCGCTCTTGCTCTCTCTCTCTCTCCCTCTCTATCTCTCTCCTTCCTCCGTCTCTCTTCTCTCTCCCTCCCTCTCCTCCCCTCTCCCTCTTTCTCCCCCCTTCCTCCCTCTCTCTCTCTCGCTCTCTCCCTTCCTTCCTCTCTCTCTCCCCCTCCCTCCCTCTCTCTCTCCTCCCCTCTCTCCCCCCCCTCCCTCCCTTCCCTCCTCCATCCCCCCTCTCTCCTCCCCCGCCCCCTCCCTCCCCTCTCCCCCCTTCCCTTCCTCCCCCCTCCCTCTCTCCCTCCCTCCCTCCCTCTCTCCCCCCTCCCTCTCCCTCCCTCTCCCTCCCCCTCCCTCCCTCCTCCCCCCTTCCTCCCTCCCTTCCCTCCCTCCCCCCTCCTCCCTCCCTCCCCCTCCTTCCCCCTCCCTCCCTCCCATTCCCTCCCCTTCCCTATCTTTCCCTCCCTCAGGCCATGGCTGGGCCACGGAGAGAGCCGACTTCGCCGTCAGTGACATCGGGATCTCGACGCCCCGGAGGAAGCCGTCGACTTCACGAAGCCCTTCATCTATGACGCCCCGAGCTCTTCACGCCCCTGGCCAAGCCGCTCCCGCAGTGGCTCGGCCCGATCAGGTGGGCGGGAGGCAGCCATCTATGTGCACGTATATACATGCCTTATGCGGCGCACACTGCATGCTTCCGTACGTATATATACATATACAATATATGTATATATATATAATATATATATATATATATATATATATATATTATATATATATATAATATATATATTGTGTGGTGTACACTCATTTATATATAAATACATACATACACACACACACACACACACCACACACACACATACACACACACAACACACACACACACACACACACACACACACACACACACACACACACACACACACATACATATATATATATATATATATATATATATATATATATATATATATATATATATATAATATATATATATATATATATATATATATATATATATATATATATATATATATATATACATATATACATATAATCCCACCCTTAAATAAATTAACCCAGACCCCACCCTAAACACCAAAACCTCACCTCTCCCTTCCTCTCTCCCTATCTCATTTCCATCCATTATCTCTTCCTCTCTCTCCACCCTCTTCGACCAGACCTTTCACCCCGCAAGTGTGGCTGGCTGTGGCTGCGGCGGTGGTCACTGCAGGGCCCTTTCTGACCTTAGTCACCAGGTTCTGCGCGGGGTCATCCAGCCCAAAGGTCAGGTGGTTTCAGGATATCGCAAATGCGGTCATGTTCACGACCCAGCCCGTGTTTCAGGTGAGAGGAGGGGGGGGGTGGATGGGTGGAATGGAGAATGGAAAGGGATGAATGAGAGAATGGATAAGGGATGAAGTGAGAGAATGGATAAATGGATGGAATGAGAGAATGGATAAAGGGTGGAATGAGAGAATGGATAAGTGGAGGAATGCGTCGATGGCTGGATGGGTGGATAAAGGGATGGAATGAGAGAATGGATAAAGGGATGGAATGAGAGAATGGATAAGTGGAGGAATGCGTCGAGGCAGAAACGGATGGGTGGATAAAGGGGTGGAATGAGAGAATGGATAAAGGGATGGAAGGAAAGAATGGATAAAGGGATGGAAGGAAAGAATGGATAAGTGGAGGAATGCGTCGAGCAGAAATGGATGGGTGGATAAAGGGATGGAATGAGAGAATGGATAAAGGGATGGAAGGAAAGAATAGATAAAGGGTGGAATGAGGGAATGGATTAAACGATGGATGGGATGGAATGAGAGAATGGATAAAGGATGGAAGGAAAGATGGATAATGATGGAGGAGAATGGATAAAGGGATGGAATGAGAGAATGGATAAAGGGATGGAATGAGAGAATGGATAAAGGGATGGAATGAGAGAATGGATAAAGGGATGGAATGAGAGAATGGATAAAGGGATGGAATGGAGAGAATGATAAAGGATGGAATGGAGAATGGATAAATGGATGGGAATTGAGAGAATGGATAAAGGATGGAATGAGAGAATGGAGGGATGGAATGAGAGAATGGATTAGTGGAAATGCGTCGAGCAGAAACGGAGGGTGGATAAATAATGAGAGAATGGATAAAGGGATGGAAAGAAAGAATGGATAAAGGGTGGAAGGAAGAATGGATAAGTGGATGGAGGAGAAATGGATGGGTGGATAAAGGGATGAATGAGAGAGTGGATTAAGGGTAGATAAATAAATTAAAGGGTGGAATGAGAGAATGGATAAAGGGATGAATGGAAATAAAGGGATGGAAGGAAAGAGGATAATGGGATGGATTGAGAGAATGGATAAAAGGATGGAATAGAGAATGGATAAAGGATGGAATGAGAGAAATGGAGATGGAATGAGAGAATGGATAAAGGGATGGGAATGATGAGAATGGATAAAGGGATGGAATGAGAGAATGGATAAAAGGGATGGAATGAGAGAATGGATAAAGGGATGGAATGAGAGAATGGATAAAGGGATGGGAGAGAGAATGGATTAGTGGAGGAATGTGTAGATGCAGGAATTGATGGATGGATGAAGGGGTATAAACAGATGAATAGACAAATAGAGAAATAAATAAAAAAATGGTAGCAAATACAATGATATATGATGTCCAGATATGTAAATATATAAGAATATGTATGTATGTATGTGTATATTTGTAAGTGTGTGTGCATGTATGTATTTATGTATGTGTATATATATATATATATATAATATATATATATATATATATATAATATATATATATATATAATATATGCATTATGTATATATGTATATATACGTACATGAATGTATGTATATAAATATATGCATACATGTACAAATGTATATACATGCACATATGTAGACACTTTATCTTATTTTTCATTTTTTATTTATTTATTTTTTGCATACAAACAAAACCCACACATCTTCGAATACACGTATGACCCCCACTCCTCACCCCCCCCCCCATCCCCAGCGCGGCAACCACAGGGACATCCTGGAGGCTCCCGGACGCGTCTTCGTAGGATTCTGGCTCCTCTTCTCCATGATCCTCGGCATC
>NW_020872726.1:902805-907805 GCF_003789085.1 Penaeus vannamei | reverse complement strand
TTCCACTGCAATGATGATAATAATGATTCTGATTAACAAGTCCTACCTTATCGAGATCCAATTTATCCAGATGGCATTTTTTCTATATGAAAAAAAAAAACAAAACAAAGACAAAAAACAAAGCATAAAAATGAAATAATTTCAGTATAGTTCTGTGCATTATTTGTTTGCCAATAAATATACTGTGTATATCTATTATTTCCTGCCATTACTTCCTGTCATATCTTTCTAAGATATTTTGCTAATGATATAATAATTCTTGTCATTATCATATTACAAGTAAAATATCTTTAGATGACATTAGAGTCCTTCTTAATACAGTCTGCAATTATGTGACTTCTCTGATGGTACTGCCTCAAATTGCACATCTAGCGGCCTTTAGCAATAATCATTCATCACAGGCGCAAAATGATGATTTGTGATGGTAATTTTTAATGATGATTTGTGATGTGGATTTGGTATTTTGTACTGATGATTCATAATGATACTTTTATAAATGAACAACTTGCAATGATGATTTATAATGATACTTTATAATGACAACTTGCAATGATGATTCATAATGATACTTTATAATGACAACTTGCAATGATGATAATGATACTTTATAATGACAACTGCAATACACATACTTTGCAATGGTCATAATGATACTTTAATAATGACAAACTTGCAATGATGATTTATAATGATACTTTATAATGACAACTTGCAATAATTTATAATGATACTTTATAATGACAACTTGCAATGATAATGACCTTGCATATAAATTTATAATGATACTTTATAATGACAACTTGCAATGATGATTTATAATGATACTTTATAATGACAACTTGCAATAATTTATAATGATACTTTATAATGACAACTTGCAATGATGATTATAATGATACTTCATAATGACAACTTGCAATGATTTATAATGATACTTTATAATGACAACTTGCAATGATGATTTAAAATGATACTTTATAATGACAACTTGCAATGGTGATTTATAAATGATACTTTATAATGACAACAACTTGCAATGGTGATTTATAATGATACTTTATAATGACAACTTGCAATGATGATTCATAATGATACTTGCTTTTATAATGATCTTATAATGACAACTTGCAATGATGATTCATAATGATAACTTTATAATGCAACTTGCAATGATTCATAATGATACTTAATAATGACAACTTGCAATGATGATTTATAATGATACTTTATAATGACAACTTGCAATGATGATTTATAATGATACTTTATAATGACAACTTGCAATGATGATTTAATGATACTTTATAATGAACAACTTGCAATGATGATTCATAATGATACTTTATAATGACAACTTGCAATGATAATTTATAATGATACTTTATAATGACAACTTGCAATGATGATTCATAATGATACTTTATAATGACAACTTGCAATGATATTTTATGGATGATTTTATGATACTTTATCATGACAGACTTGCAATGATGATTTATAATGATGACTTTATAATGACAACTTGCAATGGGAATGATAAGCGGTCATATATTTTTAGATAGTGTCGATGGTTCAGGTGTAGCTGATGATGTGGCCATGTATATTTGATAGGACATTTCATACATCGACCACCGAATGTTATGCAATGAGGAGGAGAATAACTTAAGTAATGATCAGACCTGCACGCTCTCACTCGCGCTGCATCTTAAATGGGATTGATATTCCATGGTTATGGTTATATTTTTGCGAGGTGAATTATTATATTATGAGCACCTTGCTTTTGGATGCACGAACTTATAGCGAGAGATCCGCATTTATAATGATATTCTATATAATGACAATCTTGCAATGGTGATTTATAAGTCGAGTGACCGGTCTCTGTATATATGACAACTTGCAGATTTGGGAGATACGTCTCATAATGACAACATTGCAATGATATAGTTGGAGCTATGTTGGACTGTTTAGATCGAGAGGAGAGGTGAGTGTTATGATTAGATACCTCTATAATGGACGAGATCCTGTGCAAGTGATGATGTATATAACTTTATAAATGACAGATATTGCAATGTAGATCTTATCCATCGATCATCTCTTATTATATGAGTATTAAGCGAGTGGTGCAAATGAGTTATTTGATCTGTTAATAATACAACTTGCAATGGTGATTTATAAATGATACTCTTAATAATGAACAACTTGCAATGATGATTTATAATGATACTTTAATAATGACAACTTGCAATGGTGATTTAATAATGATACTTTATATGACAACTTGCAATGGTAAATTTATAATACATGATACTTTATAATGACAACTTGCAACATAATGATACTTTAATGGCAATGGTGATTTATAATGATACTGAACTTGCAATGTATTTATAATGATACTTATAATGACAACTTGCATGATGATTTATAAGATACTTATAAATGACAACTTGCAATGGTGATTTATAATGATACTTTATAATGACAACCTTGCAATGAGTAATTTATAATGATACTTTAATAATGGACAACTTGCAATGGTGATTTATAATGATACTTTAATAATGACAACTTGCAAATCAATGATTTATAATGATACTTTATAATGACAACTTGCAATGGTGATTTATAATGATTACTTTATAATGACAACTTGCAATGATGATTTATAATGATACTTTATAATGACAACTTGCAAATTGGGTGATTTTATAATGATTACTTTATAATGACAACTTGCAATGGTAGATTTATAATGATACTTTATATTAATGACAAACTTGCAATGATTGATTATAATGATACTTTTATAATGACAACTTGCAATGATGATTTATAATGATACTTTATAATGACAACTTGCAATGATGATTTATAATGATACTTTATAATGACAACTTGCAATGATTTATGCAACAGCTGCTCAGTTTCCTCCTCCTTTGCAAACAAACAAACAATTTCACTAATTTGTGTTCCATTATAAATTTGAAATCATGCTGAAGAGATACTTAAAATGTCCCCATCTAAGTAACACTCATTAATATAAAAATTAGTAAATAAGGGAATTAAAATCATGAAAATCTATTGCAATTTTTTCTGCATTATGAGCAGTTGCAAAACGATAAGACGATATGATAAAGTTTAATTTCAAGAAAGAAAATGCTCCAGTTTTCAAATGTCTAAATAATTTAATTTCAAGAAAAAAAAATGCTCCAGTTTTCAAATGTCTAAATAATTTAATTAAAAAAAAAAAAAAATGCTCCAGTTTTCAAATGTCTAAATAAATCATAGCACGAACTTACTCAAACAAAAACAAACGAAGTTCAGAGCAAGACGTCAGAAGGGAATCAAAGTCCACTCGAGAAACACTTCACTTGAGACGAACAGCAATGCCAAAACATCTATTGATTACTTGTCATGTCGTCTATGACAAGCCAGGATGTTTGATCTCTGCTCTTGTTTTTTTGTTTTGATCTCTGCTCTTGTTTTTTTGTTTTATCTCTGTCTTGTTGGTGTGGATCATTTTATTTTGTTGTAGATTATAGTTCATAAAATAAAGAAAAGAAAAAAAATGAGGTTTGGAAAAATAAACAAGACAAGACAAACAAGTTCTGTCATTATTAGGACTAACTGCCAGAAAACGGAATTATATCATCCATAAAATTACACTGCACTGTACTACACTACTTTACACAACATTACAACCATCTCTGCTACAACTACATTTATATCTACAACCTAAAAAAAAAAAAGCGAAAAAGGGTAAAAAAATATTAGAGGGTCAGTCCACATAGCCTCTGGTTCGAATTTTCAAAGAGATTGGATAATTACAAATTCCTCAAATTTTCGACTTTTCACGTGATCAGTCTTCATAGAAAGAGAGAGAGAGAGAGAAGAGAGAGAGAGAGAGAGAGAGAGAGAGAAAGAGAGAAGAGAGAGAGAGAAGGAGAGAGAGAGAGAGGAGAGAGAGAGAGGGGGAGGGGGAATAGAGAGGGAGAGGGAGGAGGGAGGGAGGAGGAGAGAAAGAGAGAGAAAGAGAGAGAGGGGGGATGGGGAGGAGGAAGAGAGAGAGAGAAAGGGGGGGGGGGGGAAGGAGGAAAGAAAGAGAGAGAGAGGAGAGAGAGAGAGAGAGAGAGAGAGAGAGAGAGAGAGAGAGAGAGAAGAGAGAGAGAGAGAGAGAGAAGAGAGAGAGAGAGAGAGAGAGAGGAGAGAGAGAAGAGAGAGAGAGAGAGAGAGAGAGAGAGAGAGAGAGAGAGAGAGAGAGAGAGAGAGAGAGAGAGAGAGAGAGAGAGAGAGAGAGAGACATTCAATACGAAATTATATAAATACTCTACATGTAATAATTGCTAAACCGTGGCACAGGTTTGAATCCAGTCAATATATGTTATCTGAGCTTTTACCGTATTCAGTATATCTTATATTCCTCTCGCTACATTACAGTGAAGAGAGACAGGCGCATTTGGCTATAAAATTCGCTCGATTTATGCACGTCCAATAGTTCTGTGAATTTCGAATCATAATTGGCTTTGTTCAACAATTCATGGCGTGTATTCTCTTAAACGGACTTAATCATTCATTTGCACTCCATTCATCTGAAGAAGTTTATATTATGCATTATCCCCGTGCCTTGTCTTCTTCCTTCATTCGCTGAACCTATCTATTCCATTCACCAAAATTATTATTCATTTTCAAGGCTATTCATTACTTTTCACTGTCGTTATATCGTTCATTAAATATTTGAGAAACGCTCAGAGAGGTTGTAGAAATATTAGTCTGTATAGGTATGTTCAAATAATAAGGAATATCATTATTTTATTCGACAAAGAACGGGATGCAGCCGTGAGGTGTAACGTCTTTTGAGTTTGCATTTAAAACTTAAAGAATCACATTCATAACGGAATTCTAAGGAAGGATATATATCTTCTAAACGTAATGATATATTTCCCCTCGTTATAGCACTCGAGAGCACACTATTAAGCTCCATGGACTCTGTTTTGTGTCTC
>NW_020872726.1:890305-892805 GCF_003789085.1 Penaeus vannamei | reverse complement strand
ATTATATATTGTTATTATTGTTATTGTTATTATCATTTTTTTATTATTATTGTTATTTATTATCATTATCATTAGTATTTATTATTTATTGTTATTATCATTATTATCATTATTTTTGTTATTATTATTATATTATTATATTATTATTATTATTATTATTATTATTAATTATTATTATTATTATATTATTATTATTACTATTATATTATTATTATTGTTATATTGTTCATTATTATATTATTATTATATCATTATTATTATTATTATTATTGTTATTATTATTATTATTATTATTATTATTTTATTATTATTATCATTATTATTATTTATCTATTATTATTATTATTATTATTTATTATTATTATTATTATTATTGTTATTATTGTTACTATCTTTTTATTATCATCATTTTATTATTATCATTATTGTTATTGTTTATCGTTATTATCATTATATTATCATCCATTATTATTATTATTATTATTATTATTATTATTATTATTTATTATTATTATTAAATATTTTTGTTATTATTAGTATTATTATCATTATCATTATCTTTTTCTTCATCATTATTATCAATATTGTTGTTATTAATATTATTATCATTTACATTATTATAATCATTGTTACCATCATTATTATTGTTATTATTATTAATATCATTATGTTATCATTATCTCAATTATCATCATCATTATTATCACTGCTTTTATTATTGATAGCATCATCATTATTATCATTATTATTATCATTATTGTTATGATCATGATTATGATTATGATTATTATTACTATCATTATCATTATCATTGTTATTACCATTATTATTGTTATGATGTTTATTGTTATCATTACTATTATTGTTATCATATGATGATTACCATCACTATTCATTTATTTCATCTTTATTGTTATCATAATTACTGTTATCATTATCATTTAAGCGAACTCGATTCAAAAGGAGAAAGTAAAAAAGGGGAAGAAAGTGGAAAGGGAGAGAGAAGAAGAAAATAGATCGCTGATTGATGGAAGAAGGAAAAGAAGAATGAGAAATGGAGATAAAAGTGAATAAATGGAGGTAAATCTAAATTTTCTTCTTGGTGGGGTTCGGTTAGAAAAAAAAAAAAAAAGAAAGGAGGAGAAGGAGAAAGAGGAGCAGAGGGAATGGAAGAGAAAAATGGAGTTTTGCTTGACGAAAGGGGAAGAAGGGGATATATAAAGAAAACATTCCTTGAGAATGAAGGAGGAAGTGAAAGCTGAGGAAAACTTTTTACACTTTTTTTCTCTTTGGATTCAGTTAAGAAGGAAAGGAGGAGGAGGAAGAGGAGGAGGAGAGGAGGAAGGAGAGAAGAGAGTGGAGGGAAGAGGAGTAGGAAGGAGTAGGAGGAGAGGAGGAAGAGGAGGAGAGAGAGGAAGAAGAAGTAGAGTAGGAAGAGGAGGAGTAGGAAAAGGAGTAGGAAGAGGAGGAAGAAGAAGAGGAGTAGGAAGAGGTGGAGAAAGAGGAGGAAAAGGAGGAGGAAGAGGAAGAAGAAGATGAGTAGGAAGAGGAGTAGGAGGAGGTGGAGGAAGAGGAAGAAGAGGAGATGGAGGATGAATAGGGTGAGAAAGATAAACAGAAAAAAAAAGAATTTCTGACAGATTCAAGTAACAAGAAAACTATAAAGAAAGGAAGGAAGAAGAGAAAGGAGGAGAAAGAGGAGAATGAGGAAGAAGAGAAAAAAGAAGGAGGAGGAGGAACAGGAGGAGAAAGATAAGAAAAATCGATTAAGGATTCTTGATGGATTCAAGTAATAGGAAAACCGTGAATAAAGGAAGGAAGGGAAGAAGGAAGACGATGATAACGGAAACTTAAAACATTCTATAAAATTCGGTGAAGGTGAAGAAGAATATGAGGAAGGGATAGACGGAAAGAGAAGGAGGAAGAGGAAGAAGAAGAGGAAGAGGAAGACGTAGAGGAGGAGGATGAGGATGAGAGGATGAAGAGGAAGAAGAAGAGGATGAAGAAGACGTAGAGGGGGGGGAGGATGTAAAGGAGATGGAGGATAGAAGGAGAAATAGGAGAGAGAAGGAGAAGAAAGGAGGGGGGAAGAGGATGAGGAGGATGGGGGGGAGGGGGCGGAGGAGGAGGAGGGAGGAAGAGGAAGAAAGGAGGGCGAGGGCTAGGAGGAAGAAGAAGAGGAGGAGGAGGAGAGAGGAGAGTAAGAAAAAGAAGAAAAAGAATGAGGCAGAGAAGGAGAGGCAGAAGAAAGATTCTGAACGGTTCTATTAAAACTGAAATTATGAGCAAAGAAGAGAAGACGAAGGAGAGAAAAACAACTTGATCTTAGTTTTTCCCGCAAAAGAGAAGCAAGGAAAGAAGATAAAATAATAAACAAAAGAAAATAACAAGTGAATGCGATAAAAGATTTTATTTTTGCTGAATGGAGGAGAAGGAAAGAGGAAAATTCTATTGTTATCTTATTATCATTATGATCAAGTCTTTCATTCTTTTTACCAGA
>NW_020872726.1:869975-885254 GCF_003789085.1 Penaeus vannamei | reverse complement strand
GTAAGAGAGGGAGAGACGGAAAGGAACAGACAGTGGGCAGAGGGTGATGAAGTGTAAGGGAACTAGGTAGTCGTTAAGCGGACGGGATAATAAGGGGGTGAAGAAGAGGGGTTGCGAAGGAGAGAGAGTAGCAGGAACTTAGATAGCCAAAGGAGGGAAAGGGAGAGGAGAAAAAAAATGTATTTGGCAGGAAAGACGATAAGGAAAAGGTGAAGAAGCAGGTAGGCGAGGAAAATAGGATATGAAATGTGGGAATTAAAGAAAACAAGGGAAATGGGAGTTAAGGAGCGGCGTAGGAACGGGTAGGGAAACGGGAGAAGGGGGAAGAGGTTTTTAACCACATATCACAGGAGGCAGTGAGGGAAATCGATGAAGAGGGAACATGAATGGGGACGACGAGGGGCATGATCGTGTGGCGCAGGTGAGAGCGAGAAGAAATGGGGACCGTGTCGGAGATGAGCAGAGGAGGAGGGAGAAGGCAGGGAAGCAAGTGAAAGGAAGGTATTAAAGGGGAGAGGGAGAGAGGAATGGTAGTGTAAGGAACGGGGCTGATTGGGGAAGGCGAGAGTGAGAGGCCTGGTGCGAATAATGAGGTATAGGAGGGTGGTGGCCGTAGGTCGATGGAGAGGAGAGAGCGAGAGAATGTAGAGAGAGAGATGAGATGGACTGAGAGAGAATGACGAGAGAGAGAGAGAGAGACGAGACGAGAGGTGAGCTGAGGATGGAGGACAGGCATCTGGAGAGAGAGAGAGGAAGCGAAGAGTGAGGAGGAGGAGAAACAGCAGAGTTGCAGTATAAGACAGGGGACTGGGAAAGAAAGAAAGAGGACACGGAGAGCATGGTAAGAAGATTAACCACGCAGCCAAACCTACGAAACATTTTATAGAATTAAATCAAATATAGAAAAAAATCATCTCTAGAAGATAAGCGCGGGAAAATAAAAAAATAACAAACTTTCAGCGATAAGAAATATTCAGCAAATTTCCGCGGTGCAGAAAAAACTGTAAGAAAGCCGGGCCTAAGAATTTTGACCTCATTATGGGCTTAAGAAAGTAAGAGAGGCGAATAGGTCCCTAATCGGATGAGGTTGCAAACCCCTGTCGCATGCATGTCTATCATATTTGTTTAATAGATAACATTTGGTAAGTCTACCTATCCCCCCCCCCTGGTATAAAACGTTCACCTTATTAAGAATTATGTTCATTTGTATCGGGAATATGCAAATGTTAAGTATTTCCTGTGATCCAAAATGATAGTTCCAATGGTCAGTGGTTTGTGTTTGCCAGGATAAGGTTCAAAGGGGAAAGAAAAGGAAACAGGTCAGAGGGTCAGCCGGCGCGGTCATGTTGAGGTCAAACAAGCAGGGTAGGCACATGTATGTAAATCGATTTTCTACTTGCTGTCTTCGCTGTGCAATGAATGTTACCCTGCTATTTCAGGGAAAACACTAAAAGTAATGAATTTTAATTGATCAGGGAAAATGGTACCGTTTTTTGTTTTTTTAAGATTTTAAAATGTCAATAACCTTTTATAACATGATTGTAGCGGATATTATCAAATTAAGCCCTATTAGGACAATAAACAAATTAGTTATTTAGGGTGTTTATTTGAGTGAAACAACACTAGTAACACCATTGCTCTTATTAACGTTGAATAGTGAATGTTTTTAGGATTGCACACTATTTATTCTTGTTTTTATTTTTAGCGAGAGAGAGAGTAGTGAGAAGAAGAGAAAGAGAAGAAGGGGCAGGTTGAGGGAAGGGAGAAGGGGTAGAAGGGAAAGGAGAAGGGAAGGAGAAGGGAAGGAGAAGGAGAAGGAGAAGGGAGAAGTGAGAGGGAAGGAAAGAGAAGGAGAAGGAGAAGGAGAAGGGATGAGGCGAGGGAGAAGACGGCAGTGAGCGGAGGAGGAGGGGAGGGAGGAGGAGGAGGAGGAGGAGGAGAAGGAAGAAGAAGAAGAAAGAAGAAGAATGAAGAAAGAAGAAGGAAGAAGAAGAAGAAGAAGAAGGAACGGAAGGGGGAGGAGAAGGAGAGGGAAGGAAAGGAGAAGGAGAAGGAGAGGAAGAAGGAGGTAAGGAGAGGAGAAGGATGGAGGAGTGAGTGAGTGAGTGAGAGGAGGAGAAGGGAGAAGGGTAAGGAGGAGCGAGGAGTGAGGGCGAGGAGGAGTGAGGGGAGCGAGGAAGTAGAAGAGGAGGGAGGAGGAGGACCGCAGGGGGTAGGAGAGGAGAAGGAGAGGAGAGGAGAGATAGATGAGAGAGAGGAGAGATAGAGAAGAGAGAGAAGATGGAGAGCAGAGATGAGAGAGGAGAGAGAGAGAGAGGATGGAAGATGGAGAGAGATATGATGAGGAAGATGAGAGAGAGGGTGAGAGAGATAGGACGACGAGAGAGAGGATGAGATTACGTAGCAGATGAAAAAGGGTCCGGGTGACAACGATAGGGGACTGGGGGGAGGAGAGGGGTACGGCAGAGTGGGTCGAATAGTGCGGAGTGCGAACGGGGGAGGGGGGGCGTCACCTGGGTAGTGAGGAAGGGGGGGGGGGTTAGAGGGGGAGGGAAGCGCGTTGGAGCGAGCGGTTGTCTGACAGTGTAGTGGCGTTGATGTGTTCAGTCGCGTCGTGGTGCGGTAAGGCGTCGCGCTCCTGTTGTTGATGGTGATCAGTGAAGTTGCGCGCGCGGAGTGGTTGTTGATCACGGTGACATGTGCCTGTGCGAGAGGATTTTGATTGTGGTTCGAGGATGCGGTTCTTTTGGGGGTTATGGTGAGTAGATTGTGGTCTTTTGTCATATCTATACACATGTTTATTGAATATCGCAACTTGTTTACTTTAGTGGAATCTACTGCTGCTCAAATTTCACACGGACAAAGTGACAAGAGCGTGCGACTGTCTCCTCATGTAAACCGGCTGTCTCATAACCAATAATATTTTATCCTCCACTCGAAGGCATTTGCATTATTTACGTCCGGTGATATAAAAGCTTGCAATTTGATCGCTCCCGGAGGCGATGCACTTGACTGACGTATGATATATCGATGAACTATAAATTGAGGAGAAGCGTGTATTGCATAGGATCGGCAAGGAAGGTTGTGTTGGTTGTGTGTGTTGTGTACTGTATGATGTGTTGTTGCTGTGTTTGTGTATGTAATGTGTTTTTGTGTGTTGTTCTGTGTGTACGTGTGGCGGCGCGTGGTGTATGTGTGTGTTGTCTGTTTGTGTACGTGTTGCGCGTGGTGTATTGTGTGTGTTGTATCCGTGTGGCGGCGTGTTATTGTGTTGTGTGTACGGTGTTTGCGCGCGTGTGTATGGTGTGTGTATGTACGTGTGCGTCGCGTGTGTGTATGTCGTAGAGGGCTGGGCAGACAGGTGCTCATTGCAGAGTTTAGTTGCGTCCACTGATATGCAAGGTGACCGAGCTGGCTTCGACCCTGAGTGCTTGCGACATGCCTTCTGCGAACGCACGCGCTGCAGCCGTGCCTCGGCGGGTGCTGTATGCGCGTGGGTGTCATACGCATCAAGGTTCATCAGAGTCATATTCCTTCACTCTTTCTCTCTCTCCAAATTTAGAATCTACATCACCATGACGTAATTACGTGTCTCTACCCCCAGCCCTCCTCCCTCTCCCCCTCCACAGCGCGCTCGTGATGTCAATTCGGCGTGGCATTTGAGCGTTGCGTGAGGCCAATCAACAACGCGGCTGCAGTCTCCCTCTCTCTCCCTCCTCCCTCCCTTTCCAATCCCTCTCTCCCTCCATCCTCAAAACCTTCCTTCCAACTACCCTCTTTCCTCCCTCCCATAAACCACCCACCCACCCCCATCCCATCCCATCCCATCCCGCATCCCATCATCCATCCATCCCATCCCATCCATCCCATCCCATTCCATCCCATCTCCCATCCCATCCCTCCCTCCTTTCCACACATCACATACCCCCCACCTCCCCCTGCCCCCCTCACTCCCCGCATAAGTTGCAGCGTGGGGACTCAGGACACCGGAGGAATGGCCGCTCCGAAGGGGTGAAATGGACACCGAAGAGCTGGCCATTGGTAGAGGGCAGGGAGAAGGGGAAAGGGGGGAGGAGGAGGGCGGGAAAGGGGGAAGGGTGGGGACAGAGTGTTGGGGATAGACAAGACTGTTGGGGTTCTCCTGTTGCTGCTGCGGTGCATTGGTGGCGGGGCGGAGGGTACGCTTTTTTTTGACTGAGGAAGGGGGGAGAAGAGGGAGGAGGGGAGGAGAGATTAGGAGAGAGAGGAGAGAGGAGACGATAGAGAGAGAGAGAGAGAGAAGAATCGATGCAAGATGTGGTCCAGGCAAACGAGCCACCGACCAAAAGCCAACGTACATCAGACGACATCTAGACTGTGGATTATGGAAGACAACGAAGAACGAGAGAACCGAGAGCGATGAGTAACTAGGAAGATGGATATGATCTGAGTTGAGAGGAGAGGGGAGAGAGAGGCAAGAAGGAGGCTCGAGAGAGGGTGAGAGGGAGGAGCAGAGGATAAGGAGAGAGAGAAGAGCGAGGAGAGACTGAGAGAGATGGGGATGAGGACAGGAAGAGCCGAGGAGACGAGAGGAGAGAGAGAGAAGAGGGAGAAGAAAGGAGAGTAGAGAGAGAGGAAAAAGACGAGGAAAAGGAGAGAGGCGGAGAGAAAAAGAGGAGAGACGAAGAAAGAAGAGAAGAGAGGGGAGAGAGAGAGAGGAGAGGGGAAAGAGAGACGAGCGAGAGGAGGACGAGAGAGGAAGAGAAGGAGGAGAGGAGAGAAGAGGAGAGGAGAGGGAGAGATGAGAGGGAGGGAAGAGAGAGAGAAGAGGAGAGAGAGAGGAGAGAGAGAGAGAGAGAGGAGGAGAGAGATGAGAGAGGAGGAGAAGGGAAGAAAAGAGAAGAGACACGAAGAGAGAGAGACGAGGAATCAAACCGAGGCGAAGGGCACATGAGGATAGAGAAAGAACAAATTGCCAGCGAGACAACTCATTTAAAACAATGAAACGCCGAACAAAGCCCGCATGAACTTCGAAAGACAAATCAAATAATCTCGCGAGACGCACCGCAGACGCCGCATCCTTCCCTTCCCTACCCTCCATGCTCCTCCTCCCCCTCCCTCCCTCCCTCCTCCCTCTTTCCCTCCCTCCCTTCCTCCTTCCCTCCTCCCCTTCCTCCCTCCCTCCCTCCCTCTCTTAGCTTTCCCCTTTTCCTCCTCTCCCTTCTCTTTCTCTCCTTCGCCTCCTCCCCCTCCTGCGTTTTCCCCTTCATCCCCTCCTTTGTCTTCTCCCCTCTCCCAATCCGCTCTCCTACTTCGACTCTCTCCATCCACTGCCACTCCCTCTCCACCCCCTCCCCTCTTTCTCCTCCCCACCCCATCCTTCTCCCTCCCCTCCCCTCCCCTCTTTTTCTCCTTCCCACCCCATCATTCTCCCCTCCCCCCTTTCCACCTCCACCCCTCCCCTCTTTCTCCTTCCCACCCATCCTTCTCCCTCTCCACTCCCTCCTTCTCCCCCCATCCCCTCCTTCTCCCATTCCTCCTCTCCCTCCCTCCTTCTCCCCCCATCCCCTCCTTCTCCCATCCCTCCCTTCTCCTCCTTCTCCACTCCCCTCCTTCTTCCACCCCCTCCTTCTCCCTCCCCTCCCCCCCTCTCCGGAACCCACGGAACTCATCTTCTAATGAAAATCCCTGTCAAGTTTGCGAATTCTGAGAGCACACCCGCGCGAGATCCCGGGCTATTGTTTAGACACTCGAGGAACCGTCGCTTCGGAAACGGTTTTGGCCGCATCTCTTTCCTCTTTTATTCTCTGTTCTTTCTTTTCTTCCGTCCCTTTTTCTTGTGTTTTGTTCTTCTCTCTCTTTTTCTACTTAAAATGATCTATTTCTTCTTTTTGTTGTCATTTTTTCTTATTCTTATCGTTTCTCTTTATTCTTTCTTCTCTTCCCTCTTTCTTCTTCCTTATTATTTCCTTTTTCCCCTTTCTCTTTTCCACCCTTCTTCCTTTAGCTCTCCCTTCCTTGCTTTTCTTTTACCCCCTCTCTATCCCCTTCCTCTTCTTTTTCAACCTCATCTTTTTGCCGAATTGCATCTCTCCTTTCTTTTGTTCCCCCTCTTCCAGCTTCGTCTCTTCTTTCTCCCTTCCTCCTTCTTCTTCTTTGTCCCCCTCCTCCTCCTCCTTCTTTTTCTTTCTCCTCCTCCTTCTTTTTCTTCTCCTCCTCCCTTCTTTCTCCTTCTTTCTCCTCCTCTTCTCCCCCCCCTCCTCCTCCACCTTCCCTTTCTTCTTCTTCTTCTTCTCTTTTCTTCTTCTCATCCTCCTTCCGCCTTTTTTACATCAACCCATCCTCTCCCCTTCCCTCCTCCAATTCAGGCAGAAAACCGAGGGAGAAGAACAGGAGGATGATTGGCATGGGGGGGAGGGGAGAAAGGAAGGAAGGAGGAAACGAGGTAGACAGGGAGGGGAGTAAAGAAGGAGGTGGCAATGGGAGGGGAGTATAGAATGAGGTAGTAGTGGAAGAAGTAGGATAGAAGGAGATAGGGATAGAAGGGGAAAATAGAAGGGGGTAGTAATGGAAGAAGAAGGAGGGAAAGAATAGGAAGGTAGAAGGAGGCAGGGAGAGAGGGAAAGGAGTAGAGGAGATAGAGAGGTAGAGTGAGACGGGGGAGGATAGAAGGAAGTAGGGATGGAAGGAGAAGGATTTAAGGAGGTAGGGAAAAAAGGGGAGGGTAGAAGGAGGATAGAAAGGGAAGGAGAAGGTAGAAGAGATAATAATGGAAGAAGAAGGGTGAAAGGAGGCAGAGAGAGAAGGGGAAGATAGAAGGAGGTAGGGAGGGAATAAGTAGGGAAAGAGGTAGAGAGGACAGAAAGGAGAGAAAGAGTTAGAGAGAGAAGGGAGAGTAGAAGAAAGGAAAGAGAAATGGAAGGAGGAGGAAGGATAGAAGGAGGAAGCAACTGATTCCTACGTTACTGAGACAATTACTCTGTAGGAAATTCTTATTGCAATCGATACATCGAGAGAAAGAGAGAGAGAAGAGAGAGACGAGAGAAGAGAAAGAAAGAAAGAAAGAGAAAAGAGAAAGAGGAGAGAGAAAGAGAAGAGAAAGAGAAGGGAGAAAAGAGAAAAGAGACAAGAGGAGGAAGAAGAAAAGAAAAAGAAAGAAGAAAGAAAGAAAGAAAGAAAAAGAAAGAAAAAAGAGAGAAGACGAGAAGAGAGAGAGGAGAGAGAAGAGAGGAAGGAATGGAAGAAAGAAAGAAAGAAAGAAAGAAAGAAAGAAAGGAAAGAAGACAGAAGAGAAGAGAGAGAGAGAGAGAGGAGACAGAGAGAGAGAGAGAGAGAGAGAGAGAGGAGGAAGAGAAGAAAGAAGAAAGAGGAAAGAAGAAAGAAAGAAAGAAGAGAGAAGAGGAGAAGGAGTGAGGAGAGGAGGAGAGAAGAGGAGAAGAGAGAGAGAGAGAAGAGAGAGAGAGAGAGAGAGAGAGAGAGACGAGAGTGAGAGAGAGAGAGAGAGAGAGAGAGAGAGAGAAAATGCAATTGCTAAAAACGATACTGTTGGGAGGAACGCTTATGGTCATGGCCAATATAAAACTTTCTGGTGATATCCAAGGGTAATAATCGCTGGATATTAATTTTGATTTTAAAAGAAATCTGTGTGTGTAACTCAGAAGTGAACCAGGAATGACCAAACGCAGGCACGCACACTCACACACGACACGCACGGCACGCACACGCCACGCACGCACGCACGCACGCACGCACGCAGCACGCACGCACGCACGCAGCACGCATGCACGCACGCACGCACGCACGCAGCCACGCACACACACACACACACACACACACACACACACCACACACAACACACACACACACATACACACACCACACACTACACACAATACACACACAAACACACACACACACACACAGACAACCACATCAGACAACCACAACAGACACACACAACAACAGACACACACACACAGACCACANTTTAATGCTACCCTCTCCCCATGCCTAATTAATACCCTCCCTCCCATTCCCCCTTTCCCGGCCATGATTCCAACTTCCTTCCCCATCTAGCGTTTGTTGTCTGACTGTTTTTTTGCTAAGCAGATTGAGATGTTTTTTCAGTTGGTAGGTTATTTTATTTTTCATTTTTTATTTATATAAGAGCATATTTTTTTTTATAATTATTTTTAAGCTATTCCCCGGCCATTCTTCTCTCCCCCCTTCCCTCCGGCAATGATTCCTCTTCCCTCTCCCCCCTTGGTTACTTATCGCCCCCCCTTCCCTGGGCATTTTCCTCCCCTCTTCCCTCTACCCCCTGTTATTCCTCATAAAATAATTTAAAAAAACAGTTTAAACTAAAAAAAGACAAGTCACCCAGACCGTTTTCCCGGCCATCTTCCGTTCTCCTATTCTCCTTCCCTCCGTCGCACTCCCCTTAACGCCCCCTGTTACTACCCACATATCTCCTGGTGCATACTTCACTCTCCCTACTCCTCTCCTCTCACCTCCCCCCTCCCACACCGCGACACTCTTCACTATCCACACCTCATAATGGCATGCGCATCAGGAAGCTCGCAAGCAAGGGCAGTCAAGAATAGCAACGTACAAACCATGTGATGCAAATATGAGAGCGGAGGTCCATAACTCCGCAAAAATAATGGGTTTCGCTCTCTCCAGAGCATTGTGGGTGAGCGAGGAGGGCAGGCTGCTCTCCTTTTTTTTTTTTTTTTGTTTTTTTTTTTTTTTTTTTTTTAAGTTCGTTTTATTCTATGATTTTTGCATATAGATTGCTCTTTGTTGGTTGGGTTGGTTTGTTTTTTCAAGGCAGGATATGTGATATATATTATAATATTATATATTATATAATATATTTATATATTGATATATATAAGATATGTACAAATATATTATATACAAACATACACACACACACACACACACACACACACACACACACACACACACCACACACACACACACACACACACACACACACCACATATATATATATATATATATATATATATATATAATATATATCCTTATTTTATTTATTTATATGAGGTAGGCAGAGTTGCAATGATATGGTTGAAAAAGAGAAGAGGTGTGAGGAGTGGAGAGGAGAGGAGGGGGCGGTGGGAGAATAGAGAGAGAGAGAGAGTGGGAGGGAGGTTTGGAATGCAAGGTGAAAGAACGGCAAGGTCAGAATGAGTGGGAGAGAGAGAACAAGGAGAAGTGAGAGTGAGAATGGTGGAAACGGTAGAGTTTAAGATGTGAAGTGAGGGAGCAAGTGTGGGGGATGGAGAGAGGGAGAAGGAGGTTGGAATGAGAGGAGGAGGAAGAGCGAAGGGGCAACGAGAGAAAAAGCATGAATGAGGAAGAGTGAGGACAAGGATGGAGGAGACAAAAATAAGAATGAGATCAGAGAAATGGGAAAGCAAGAGAGAGAGAGAGAGAGAGAGAGAGAGAGAGAGAGAGAGAGAGAGAGAGAGAGGAGAGAGAGGCAAGAAGAGAGAAATAAAAAAAAAAAGGGAGTATGAGGAAGAAAGCAGGTAAGAAAGGAGAGAGGGAAACAAAGAAAGCGAAAGAAGATAGAGCAAAAATAACAAGGGGGAAATAGGTTGGGGGGAGGGGAAGGGGAGGGGGAGTGAAGGGAACGAAAAGACCGCACTCATAACTACGGGATGAGATGGGGTGCACGGATAATGAGGGGAAAGGATGGCAAGGAAAATAAAGGCCAAGTAAAAGAATGGGAGAGAAGTGTAGGAGAAGGAAGAGAGAGGGTGGAGAGGGAGGAGGAGGACGGTAGGAGAAAGGAGGGAAAAAGAAGGAGAGGAGGACAAGGAGGGGAGGAGGGGGGAGAGGGGTAGGGGGAGGAGGAGGACGGAGAGAAGAGAAGGAGGAAGAGAAAGGGGAGAGGGGAGAAGAGAAGAAGAAGAAGAAGAAGGAGGAGAGAAGGAGAAGGAGTAGGAGAAGAGAAGATGAAGAAGAAAGAAAAAGGATGAAAAGAGGAGGAGGAGGAGGAGGAGAGAAAAAGAGTTGAGACCATGTTTATCTATATGTGAAGTATAATGAGGAAATTCAGCCTGGACATTTGTTATATGGTCCAAATGACGTCATGAATCACGCAGATATGGAGAAATTATACAACTGCCGCTCTATTTATCAGCGTGCAGGGCTTGGAGGGGGGTAGGAGGGAGGGAAGGGGGTGGGGGTGGGGGTGGGGGGCTGTTGGTTCGCGAGGGCAGTAATTGTTATTCCCCCCTTCCCCCCTTCCCTCTCCCCCCCCTCCCTCCTCCTCCCCCCTCCCCCCTCCCCCCTCCTCCCCCCCTCCCCCCCCCGTCTCTTTCTCCTTTGATTATTATTTCTCCTCGAATGGTTTTTAAGGTCGACATTCTTACCGTGATTTTTTTTTTCTTTTTTTTTTTTTTTTTTTTCTGTGGTGTGTGCCTTTACTAATGAATTTTATCTTCTTTTTGACAGGTACGTGGAGGGCTGAACGCACAGGTGGAGGGGCGGCGGAAGACGGTAGGCCTATAAAGTGGTCATTGTTCGTTGTGTTTGATTGGCCTTTATTGGGAAGCTCTCGTATTTTTCTTTCGTATTTTGTTTCGTATTTTCTTTCGTATTGTCTGTTCCTCCCTCTGGCCCTTCTTCTTTGCTATAGGAAGGTCATTTGAATTTGTATATCGTTTTATGGATGGTCGTATGTATGAGTATAAGAAGGTTTATTTGATTTAAGTAAAGATTTTTTTTTTTTTTTTTTCTTTTTTTTTTTTTTCTTTCTTTTTTCTTCTTTCTTTTCTTTTTTTCGTTTTTTCTTTTTTTTTTTCTTTTCTTTTTTTTTTTTTTTTTTTCCTTTTTTTTTTTTTTTTTTTTCTTTTTTTCGTTTTTTTTTTTTTTCTTTTTTTTCTTTTTCTTTTTTTCCTTTTTTCTTTTTTTTTCTTTTTTTTTTTTTTTTTTTTTTTTTTTTTTTTTTTTTTCTTTTTTTTTAAATATTAGGTCTATTTTCCGGGGGTGAATGGGCCCCGGGTGACGAAAATCCCTGGAACATTTTGTTGGTGTGGTTAGGTGTGGTTCAGGCGGGGTGTCGGGAAGGGTGGTTTTGGGCGTACGAACACCATATGGCTGGTCTTTATGACACTCGCAGTAAGAGGGGAAGGTAAGGAGGTAATTGGAATTGGATAGAAGGAAGGATGGATGGGAGGAAGGATGGATGGGAGGAAGGGAGGGAGGGAGGAGGGAGGGAGGAGGGAGGGAGGGAGGGAGGAAGGAAGGAAGGAAGGAAGGGAAGGAAGGAAGGAGGAAGGGGGAGGAGGAGGAGGAGGGAAAGGGAAGGGAGGGAGGGAGGAAGGATGGGAGGGAGGAAAAGGAAGGATGGGAGGGTTAGAAAGTGAAGGAAGGAAGGAAGGGAGATGGAAAGGGAAGAGGGACCAACCTGCGCCAGTGTGGTTAGGAAATGAAAGGGAGAGGCTGTAGAGCTTAGAAGATGGAAGGAAAGAGGGAATAAGTTTGGTATGATAAGATAAGAGTTGAAGGGAAAAGTAGGGTTTAGGAATAAAAGAGTATGTGTATTGGAGTATGGGATTTGGGAGAGGATATTTTTAAATGGAATTATTTTTTTTTATTTGGAAGGTCTTTTAGGTTTTTTTTTCGGCCCAGTTGGGGCGGGGGCCGGAAAACATAACAGGCCCGCTTAGAAGAAGGGAGACGGGATACGCGAGGATTGGGAGGAGGATAGAATAAGACTAGGAAGGGAGGGATAGGAAAAAAGGGAGAGAGATGGAGGAATGTGGGAGAGGCATAGAATAAGATGGAAGGAGGGTTAGAAAGAAAGGCCGAGATGAGAACGAGGGGATTGGGAGGAGGATAGAATGAACGCATCAGGCCAAAAGGCCCCGGCAGGGGGGTTAGCCACACAGAACATACCNTCTCTCTCTCTCTCTCTCCTCTCTCTCTCTCTCATCTACTCCTCTCTCTCTGCTCCCTCTCTCTCTCTCTCTCTCTCTCTCTCTCTCTCTCTCTCTCTCTCTCTCTCTCTCTCTCTCTCTCTCTCTCCTCTGTGCTGGTGTGTGTGTTGTGTGCTTGTGTGTGTGTGTGTGTGCGTGTGTGTGGTGGTGTGTCTGTCTCTGTCACGGTCTCTCTCTCTCTCTCTCTCTCTCTCTCTCTCTCTCTCTCTTCTCTCTCTCTCTCTCTCTCTCTCTCTCTCTCTCTCTCTCTCTCTCTCTCTCTCTCTCTTCTCTCTCTCTCTCTCTCTCTCTCTCTCTCTCTCTCTCTCTCTCCCCCCCTCTCTCTCTTTCTCTCTCTGTCTGTCTCTGTCTCTCTCTCTCTCTCTTCTCCTCTCTCTCTCTCTCTCTCTCTCTCTCTCTCTCTCTCTCTCTCTCTCTCTCTCTCTCCTCTCTCTCTCTGTCTGTATGTCTCTCTCCCTCTCTCTCCCTCTCTTCTCCTCTTTCTCTTCTCTCTCTTCTCTCTCTTCTTCTCTCTCTCTCTCTCTCTTCTCTCTCTCTCTCTCTCTCTCTCTCTCTCTCTCTCTTCTCTCTCTTCTCTCCCTCTCTCTCTCTCCCTCCCTCTCCCTCCCTTGTTAGATCTGTAGGAAGAATCGTTTCTTATTCAGAACAATTTTATTTAATGTTTCTCTCTACTTTCTGGTTACTCTCTCTGGTTCCATTAGCCTTCTACATGGCTTTCCATTTGCAGTGAGTGTTAAGGCATACATGTGTTCCCACACAATTTTTCTAATTTTGCATTTGTGGTGAATCTTGCAGTCTCACAAACATCACACATTTTTAGTCGAGAGAGAAGCGAGAGAAGAGAGAGAGAGAGGGGGGAGAGGAGGGGAGGGAGCGAAAATACAGAGAGAGAGAAGAGAGAGAGAAATAGAGACGAGAAGAAGAGAGAGAGAAAGAAAAAGAGAGAGAAGACTGACAAAGGAGACAGAGAGAGAGAGGAAGAGAAGAGAGAGAGAGAGAGAGAAAGAGACGGACAGACAGAGACAGAGAGAGATAGAGATGGGGTTCATGAAAGTGTGGCATTTCTAGATAATTGTCATGATTTTTGCAGAGTTACAAGCCAAATGAGATATCAATAAAAACAATAAAACGCAAAAGATTATGCAATTTATGTGTTTGAACGTGTGTATCTGCGTTTGTGTGTATAACTGCAAAGCAACATACAGACTAACCCTAAAACAGGCATGAAGTACCTCTGAAAGCATTACAGTCAGCACTAGATAGTTACCTATAAGCAAACATGAAACCCACATATTACTGTTCACGCTAACATAGGTAAAGCCTAGAACCAAACGCCCTGGTCAATATATGTATCATTAGTTGTATTTTACATAAAAAAGGAATAGCTAGTCATATAAATACATCTTATCCTCTTAAGACAAACATAAATCTCACCAGAGAAGCTGGGTGGCACCGACATATATTGCTAATTTTGAATAAAAGATGGGGACCTTTTTTTTTGCAACGGTGTCGTAACCAACACAATAAAGAGCAGTTTATCAACGTTCTCGATTCCCATTTGCGAGAGACGGGCTTTGAGACGGTAAAATGCACGGGTGGGGTAGGAGTCTCAGCGTTGAAAAGGGCCAATCAACTACACTGCAACGGGAGAAGACTGTTCCTTCGTTGTGTGTGTGACGCTGATGCCATGGGTTTTGCCAGCGCTTCCCAAAATAGTTTAGGAAAAGCGCTGACTGTCAGAGAAAACAGTCAAACGTATTAAATAATTTGTATTAAAATCTAATTACGCGAAATAGTTGTGTGTGTGTGATTGTGTTTGTGTGTGTGTGTGTGTGAATGTGTATATGTGTATGTGTTTGTGTGTATTTTGTGTGTGTGTTTGTGTGTATTTGTTGTGTGTGTTTTGTGTGTGTATGTGTGTGTGAGTGTGTTAGTTTATGTTTTCTTGCCTCTTCTTAGCAAACATTCTTTAAAAAATCATAAAATAACAATAATTTCAATACATTATTAATATTCATAAAAAAAATCCTGCTCCTCAAAAATAATACATAACAGGATAAACCGAACATTTACAGATATCTACACGAACGTAGAGTGAAAAAGGGAAAGAGAAAGAGTGCGTGGATCATGCCAGAGCATCGAAGTGCCCAGCAAACGAGGGAAGGGGTGTTTGAGGGCAGGATTTTGCTCTCTCTGTGAAGAACTCGAGAGGAGGTGAGAAAGACGCTTGAGAAAGTCGGGTCGATGTTGAATCCTTTTGTAGTTTGCTTTGTCTCTGTTTTTTGTTTTTTTTTTGTTTTTTTTTCTTTATATATATTTTAGTTAGTATTTATTCATTTGTTTTTTCACCTTTTATAGTTTGCTTTGTCTTTGTTTTTGTTTTGTTTTTCTGGTATATTTTTTAGTTATGTATTTTTTCTTTTGTTTGTTTGTGGATGTTTGTTGTTTATTTGTTTATTTGTTTGTTTATGTGCTTATTCATTCTTTCTTATCTCTCTCTCTCTCTTTATTCATTTACTTTATATATCTATTCATTAATCTATTGATTTTAAAAAAATCAACCTATTATATATACATATATATAGAGAAATAGATAGATAGATAGATATAATATACATATACATATACATACACATATACATATATATATTAATTTAGTCATCTATTTATTTATTTATGTTTATCTATTCATGTTCTTATTAATTCCATTCATCTGTCTGTGTTTATAATCATTACCAAATAATAAAGAAATTGTTCTCTAGAGGTTACATGTCTTTATGCGAAAATTAGCATATACCAAAGTTAAAGTGGAGTTAGGAAAATATATGGTTAACAGGTGAATATATTTTTGAAAATATCCGTAAAAGAGGAAGCATCTGAGTACGAATGTGTGTGTGTGTGTTTGTGTGTTTGTGTGTGTGTGTGTGTGTGTGTGTGTGTGTGTGTGTGTGTGTGTGTGTGTGTGTGTTGTGTGTGTGTGTGTGTGTGTGTGTGTGTGTGTGTTGTGTGTGTGTGTGTGTGCGTGTGTGTGTTTATGTGTGCGCGCGCGTCTGCTTATATATATGTAGCTATTGGTATATAACACTAGTACGTCTGCCTACCTCTATTAGCAAACATTCTTTAAAAATAATTAAGAAATAACAATAATTCCCAATACATATTAACATTCATAAAAAAATCCTTCTCCTCAAAATGATACATAACAGGATAAACCGAACATTTACAGATATCTACACGAACGTAGAGTGAAAAAAGGGAAAGGGAAAAAGTGCGTGGTTCATGCCAGAGCATCGGAAGTGCCCACGCGACGAGGGAAGGGGTGTTT
>NW_020872726.1:854975-857475 GCF_003789085.1 Penaeus vannamei | reverse complement strand
ATATATATATATATATATATATATATATATATATATATATTATATATATATATATATATATATATATATATATATATATATATAATATATATATATATTATATGTTGTGTGTGTGTGTGTGTGTGTGTGTGTGTGTGTGTGTGTGTGTGTGTGTGTGTGTGTGTGTGTGTGTGTATTATATATATATATATATATATATATATATATATATATATATATATATATATATATATATATATATATATATATACATTATATATAGTATATATATATATATATATATATATATATATATATATATATATATATATATATATATATATATATTATATATATAATATATATATATATATATATATATATATATATATATAAATATATATATATAATAATATATATATATATATATATATATATATATACTATATATTATATACTATATATATAATATATATATATATATATATATATACTATATATATATATATATATATATATATATATAAAGAGACACAAGGAGGAAAGAGAGAAAGAGAGGAGGGGGAGTACGAAATAATATAGATAGAGAGACAAGAAAACGAGGAAAAAGACAGGCAGAAGAGACAGAGAAGAAGAGGAGGAAGAAGAAGAAAGGGAGGGAGAAGAAAGAGACAAAAGAAGGAAGAACAATCAAAAGGGAAAGGAGGGAAAGTTGAGTATCGAGACTGCAAACTATTTAAAATTCCTCGAGCTTTAAAACTTAGAGGACGACGGCGAGAGAACAAGGAGGAAATATCTGAGAGAATTAATGACGAGGCGCGAACTCTCTCTCTCTCTCTCTCTCTCTCTCTCTCTCTCTCTCTCTCTCTCTCTCTCTCTCTCTCTCTCTCTCTCTCTCTCTCTCTCTCTCTCTCTCTCTCTCTCTCTCTCTCTCTCTCTCTCTCTCTCTCTCTCTCTCTCTCTCTCTCTCTCTCTCTCTCTCTCTCTCTCTCTCTCTCTCTCTCTCTCTCTCTCTCTCTCTCTCTCTCTCTCTCTCTCTCTCTCTCTCTCTCTCTCTCTCTCTCTTCTCTCTCTCTCTCTCTCTCTCTCTCTCTCTCATTTTCTCTTCCTTCCCACTTCTCTAATTCCGTTTTATCTCTCCTCTTACATTCCTCTCTCACCTCCTCCCTCACTCTCACCAACCTCTTTCAATTTTCTCTCTGTTTTTCCTTCTCCCTCCCTTTCTCTCCTTCTCTCCCACTTCCTTCCCTTTCCTTCTGACTTTCTTCCCATTTCCTTCCCCCTTTTCTCTTTTCCCCCATCCCTTCTCACTTTCTTCTCCATTTCCCTTTTTTCCCCTTCCCTTCTCACTTTCTTCCCCTTTTCCTTTTTCCCCTTCCTTTCTCACTTTCTACCCCATTTCCTTCCCCTTTTCCCTATCCCTTCTCACTTTCTTCCCCATTTCCTTCCCCCTTTTCCCCGTCCCCCCCCTTTCTTTCTTCCCTTTTAATCGCTCTCTGCTTCACCCTCTCTCTCTCCCAATCTTCCGAAGCAAATTATAACAAAGTCGCTAGGCTGATCCCCAGAGCATTAAGGGGAATGCATAGGAACCACCGACCTCCCTAGGCTGGGGAAAAAATAGGAGTGTTTCCAATATTTATCTCCCAACGCTACGGAAAGGAATTTTCATTTAATGGGGAAATGTATAAAAGGACGAATTCCATCTCCCTTATCCACTGCCTGGAAAAAAATGTGGGTGAAATGATTATTTTTCTTTTTTTTTCTTTTTTTTTAAGTCTTTGGTGTTTTTTTTTTTTTGTTTTTTTTTTTTTTGAATGTGATTTTTCTTTTCTCGTCACAAGGATTGTGATATTAGAATGTCTTTTTTTTTTTTTACATTCTCGACGATTAAGAATAGGTGGGAGAAAGAGGGGGAGCAGATTTTGGTTTACTTTTGGAATATTAGATCAATTAGAATATTATTTAGTGTACCTAAAAATAGAAGCGTACTTACAGTAAGCCTTATGTGTCTCTTTGAGTGTAAGTCTCATACACAACACAGCGCGCGCGCACATACACACATACACACACACGCGCTCACACACACACACACACAGGCGCACACACACACTCAGTCACACCTCAGCCACTCGCTCGCTCGCTCACTCACTCACTCACTCACTCACTCACTCCTCACTCACTCACTCACTCACTCACTCACTCACTCACTCACTCACACACTCACACACTCACACTCACACATATATAAATGCATGCAGTTCTGCATGTACACATCCATTTACAGACGCCGCTGCCTATTGCACAAACAAGAATTGCATCAAAAGTAATTGCAAACAAACAAACAGGATTGTTTGAGCGTGAACAAAAGCGATGTGCATCTCTTTGATCATTAAATGTAGTCTATTTTTTGCTGCACATTTAGTTCATGTTCATATACATCACAATGTGTTTCCTTTTCATACATAGCATTCCCTTTTTAACTTTTTTTCATAATGGGATTAATGGAAGGGATATGTTGCGC
>NW_020872726.1:834975-844975 GCF_003789085.1 Penaeus vannamei | reverse complement strand
TATATATAATATATGAATTATATATACACATGATATACATACAATATATATTATATATAATAAATAAGATAACATACATACACACACACGACACAACACACACTACACACACACACACACACACACACCTACAACACACACACACACATATATATATATATATAGTAATATATATAAATATATTATATATATATATATTATATATATATATAGTATATATAATATATATATATATATACATATATATATATATAATAATATATACTATATATTATGAAGAGTACATACGATAGATAGATAGATAATAGATCAAGAAGAATAGATAGATGAGATGATCTGCATTAGATAGACAGATAAGATTAGTATGTATATATATTTACCGGTATTCGATAACAATAGGTCTCGTCAGGACATCACATACACGAATGAAAAATACAGAGATATTAAATATATTAAATGCAAGTGCCATGAATCACCTGACGATTGGATGACTGAACGCTACTGCGTTACGGCGGCGTTAATTGCTGTGCCTCAACCATGGCATGTTTGAAATACTGATACGAAGCGGTGTTTAAATTCTTCTCTGCTCGCGGATCTATGGGTAGGCTTTTCATGACTTTGGCTTTTGTATGTTTGGGTCCAATCAACTTATGCATTCTTTCAAGCTCCTTGCAGTTTCAAGAGAGACTATGGCGTACACGCAGATAAAATTTAACGTTCATGATAATTGGCTTCGCCCACGGGGTTATAGTGTCGCATATACAAGTACCCACAGTTGTGCCTGTGTGTTTCTCGACGTTGCAGTGAAAATATGGCACCATAGTGTGACACCGGTAGATAGTTCCACCAATGACGAATTGGAAGCCTGTGGTGAAGTACATTGGCTCGGATGTTCGTTGTTTCAAACCCAAAGTATGCCTTATAGCAACTACTNCCAGCGGCGGCGAGGGGAAAGGGGCCACGCATCGCCCGCGACCCGCTGCCTAGTCCAGGAGTGCAGGTCATCTGTTGCTTAGGCTTAAAGGCATCCACGGGACCGCGCCGAAGCCGGGAGGCATGAGCTCCTGGGCGTCGTTGACCTCCCGAACCGGGCCAAGCACGGAACCGCAGGGCTGGATGCGTCGGTCAGTCAGGCAGAGGGTCAGTGGTGCAGGGTGATGTGTATTAGGAAGTCACTAAGAAGGCGTACGAATATGGTCGCCGTTATTAGTTGACTCCCATAGTGTGGCATGCCCCCACCCCCCACCCCCACCCCTCTCTCTCTCTCTCTCTCTCTCTCTCTCTCTCTCTCTCTCTCTCTCTTCTCTCTCTCTCTCTTCTCTTCTCTCTCTCTCTCTCTCTCTTCTTCTGTTCTCTCTCCATCTCTCTTCTCCTCTTTTCTCTTTTCTCTTTCCTCTCTCTCTCTCCTCTCTCTCTCTCTCTCTCTCTCTCTCTCTCTCTCTCTCTCTCTCTCTCTCTCTCTTCTCTCTCCTCGTTCTCTATCTCTATTGCTCTCTACTCTCTCTCTCTCTCTCGCTGTCTCTCTCTCTCTCTCTCGCTGTCTCTCTCTCTCTCTCTCTCTCGCTGTCTCTCTCTTCTCTCTCGCTGTCTCTCTCTCTCTCTCTCGCTGTCTGCTCTTCTCTCTCTCGCATGTCTCTCTCTCTCTCTCGCTGTCTCTCTCTCTCTTCTCGCTGTCTCTCTTCTCTTTTCTCTCTCGCTGTCTCTCTCTCTCTCTCTCGCTGTCTCTCTCTCTCTCTCTCGCTGTCTCTCTCGCTTTCTCTCAGATCTCTGGCTCAGTGAGCTGTTGCTATGTCGCTTTCTCTCTCTCTCGGCTGTCTCTCTCTCTCTCTCTTCTCGCGTCTCTTCTCTCTCTCTCTCGCTGTCTCTTCTTCTCTCTCTCGCATGTCTCTCTCTCTTCTCTCTCTCTCTCTCTTCTCTCTCTCTCTTCTCTCTCTTTCTCTCCTCTCCTCTCTCTCTCTCTCCTCTCTTCTCTTCTCTTCCCTCTCCCTTTTCTTTTACCCATCTGGTCTCTCCCCATTCATCCCTCTCTTGTGCCTCGGCCCTCTGTGTTCCTCTCCTGTTGTTTGGTGTTCGCTCCCTTGTCGCCGTGGCAACCTGCAGCACTTGTCTTCCCGTTCTCGGGGCCCTACGCTGTGGCACCGCGGGCCCAAGGTCTGTGTGGTGTAAGTACTTATATGATCTTTCCGCGGCTGGAAGGAAGCAATCCAAGGCCGCATAAGCGGAGGACCGGGAAGGAGGCCAGGGGGGAGAGATCGGGACTTATTCATTAGGCCGGACGGGCCGGGGGACACGCGGATGGGGGGCCGGTGCTCCGCGCGGGTGTCGGGGCGGCGGCCCCTCCAGAGCCGCTCCTCTTTAAGGAACTGTTGCTTGAAATTTGCGCCTGCCATTTTTTTCTTTTCGCGGACAGTGCGGCGTTGATTACGGCCGGGCTCACTCGTGTTGAAGTCGCTTGGGGGCGGGGGGGGGCTATGCTGCCTGCCTTTGTCGTAATGGCTGCCGTCGAATGATTTGTTGTTGTTTATAACTCCTCTCTCTCTCTCTCCTCTCTCTCTCTCCTCTCTCTCTCTCTCTCTCTCTTCTGCTACTCTCTCTCTCGCTCCTCTCTCATCTCTCTCTCTGTCAATAATAAAAAATGATCAAATACATAGTCGAAGATCTTGGGGAATCATCTTTACATCTCTTTAATCTTCATTAACTCCAATACAAATCATCATTGACTTTCTTACATCTAACTATCTCTATATACATCTATACTCCTCTCTCTATCTTCATTCATTCTCTTCCCTTTAACATCTTTCGTGTTCTATGTCTCATACTTCATATACATCTCTGCGACATCTCAGAAGAAAAGAGATGTACTATAGTGATAAATTCTCTTTTCTCTTCTCTCTACTTGACACTCTCTCATACAACTCTCCTACTCTAGACTCTACTTCTCATCAATCTTCCTCATCTACTTCTTCAATCTTACCTACTTCATCTATCTCTCTCTCTTCGCCTCCCAACACTACTAAGAACTAAACACAAACAATACCCCCTCTCAACAACATTGCTAACATACTACATTACCCTAAGATCCCCCTCTCCCATCTCTAAAGCTAAAATCTGACCTCTCTCTATTGCCGTGCCCTACATCCACAGATACTCTACTACATCTCCTCCCTTCCATATTTCCCCTCATCCTCCCTGTCCTCTCACTCATATCGTCTTCCTCCTCCCCTCTTCCCCTCTCTTTCGGTCTACTCCTCCTCTCCTCCTTCTTACTCTACTCTCCCTATACTTTTTCTTCTCCCCTCACAATCCCCCCGATACCTCACAAACTCCTCTCTCTCCTCCTCCCCTTGCCTCCGCGGCACCACTCTTATATACTTACTTTCTCCCCAGCCTCTCTCTTTGCCCCCCCCCGCCCTCTTCTCTTCCTCCCTCTGTCAGTCTTCCCCTCCGTCTAATAATGTCAACTCCCTCTCGCCGAAATGCATCCTACACTTGCTCACCAATCTTTCTCTCAGTCTCCTCTCCCGTCTCCGACTTACTCACTCCGACATGATTCTCACCACTTTCTCCACCGCTAGCAGTAGTGTTTCCCGTGTCTTTCAGTATGTTGCTTTCAGTCTTCACGCCTCTCGCTTCTGCTGTGCAAATGTGTCCAAGGGCGACATATCAATAAGGCCAGGACAGGAAATGCACGACTGTGATAACGTCCTGGCTCTTAGGGAGAATAGCTTCGCTGCCCCCTTCTTCCCATTCATCTTCTAGGGTTTCGTGTTCTCTCTTTTAGGCAGTCATTGCGCGGGCCTCGCTAAGCCCCCTTCCCTCCCCTCCCTCTCCCTCGCGCCTCTCAGGATATCGATCGCGACGGGTGGTTCCTCTCTCAGTTTGGGCTCCCCTGACGCTGCAGGGGCACGAGCCCCGTTCCGCGAGCCCGCCCCCCCCCCGCCCCCCGCCCGGTCCTTCGCCCCTTGTCCAGACGCGAAAGCTCTCTTCTCGTTCCCGCCCCTTCCGCCCCGCCCTCCCCGCTTGGCCGAAGTGTCCGGGGGTCGCGTGATTGCAATTTTTTTTCGGGAGGTTTTCCCGGAGTTCGCGGGCGGGAAGGACCCGAAATTTTCATGTCCTTCAATCGATGGTCACTCGGCAGCAGGAGGCGAGACGGTTGCCGAGGCGCGCGACGTGGGACGCCCCACGGACGATGCCACGCCGACGGAGCCTCTCTTGGAAACTCATAGGCTTGTGATGGGTCCTCCCTCGTCTTACGCTTAGGCTTGTGATGGGTCCTCCCTCGTCTTACGCCTAGTGAGGTTTCGTATTTTCTCCGAGTGCTTGCGGGAAGGGATAGAGACATGGACGAGCAGGACCAGAAGGTGAACGAGGAGGATTCGGAAGGGTCCGCGAGTGCGGAGGATGCCTCGAAGGGCGAGGGCGACCCCCAGGGCCTCTCGCAGGAGGGAGACGCCTTGGGTGAGGTCAGGAACCGGCTGTAAGTACGGCTGCTTCGAGCCCTACGTGCATATAGCTGTATCTCTAAGTCCGTGTATATGTGTATGAAACACACACACACACACACACACACACACACACAACACACACACACACACACACACACACACACACACCACACACACCACAACACACACACACATATACCTACAACTCCTACCATGTGCGTAGGAAAACTTCATCTATCGAATGTCTGTGCTTGAAGCTGTAGGAGCCCTTGGCGCGGGCAACTCCTCTCGCCATGCATTGTGTCGCAGTGGCGGTCGACGCAGGGCAGACGAAAACCCTCTCGATTCTGACGTGAATGTTTTCCCCTTTTCTCCGTGTCTCTGTGTCTCTTCCTTTCTTGTCTGTCTTTCTCTCTCTTTGTTTTTTCTTCTCCTTCTCTCTCTCTCTCTCTCTCTCTCTCTCTCTCTCTCTCTCTCTCTCTCTCTCTCTCTCTCTCTCTTCTCTCTCTCTCTCTCTCTCTCTTCTCTCTCTCTCTCTCTCTCTCTCTCTCTCTCTCTTTCTCTTTTCTCTCCTCTCTCTCTCCTCCTCTCTCTCTTCTTTCTCTCTCTCTCTCTCTCTCTCTTCTCTCTTCTCTCTCTCTCTCTCTCTCTCTCTCTCTCTCTCTCTCTCTCTCTCTCTCTCTCTCTCTCTCTCTCTCTCTCTCTCTCTCTCTCTCTCTCTCTCTCTCTCTCTCTCTCTCTTCCTCTTTCGAACCCCCTTTCGCTCAAGAAGTGTTTTCTTAGAGCGAGGGGCTCTCTTCTGACTCGCGTGGACGGACTCTCGAAGCTCGAACGAAGGGTTAAGCTCGATTAAGGAATTTCAAATACGATTTTTCTACCTAAAGAAAAAGGAAACAAAAAAGAAAAAAAGGAAGAAGGAAGAAGAAGAAAATAAATATTGTGTTTCATTACCAAACGACTTTAGAAACTGCAATGTGGAAGGAATGAATTAGATTTGTTTGAGCCAAAGCAGGCCCAGTCTTTTCTGTTGCTGTCCTCGAGTGAGAGAGTTCGGACTTGTTAGAAGGTGGATTGCAAGTCTTATCAGGGGCTGTGAAGGATGGAAGCTGTCCTGTAGATCTCTCTTCTACTCTCTCTCTCTCTCTCTCTTTTTCTCTCTCTCTCTCTCTCTCTCTCTCTCTCTCTCTCTCTCTCTCTCTCTCTCTCTCTCTTCTCTCTCTTCTCTCTCTCTCTCTCTCTCTCTCTCTCTCTCTCTTTTCTCTCTCTCTCTCTCTCTCTCTCTCTCTCTCTCTCTCTCTCTCTCTCTCTCTCTCTTCCTCTCTCTCTCTCTCTCCTCTCTCTCTCTCTCTCTCTCTCTCTCTCTCTCTCTCTCTCTCTCTCTCTCTCTCTCTCTCTCTCTCTCTCTCTCTCTCTCTCCCCCCCCCCTCTCTCTCTCTCTCTCTCTCTTCTTCTCTCTCTCTCTTCTCTCTCTCTCTCTCTCTCTCTCTCTTCTCTCTCTCTCTCTCTCTCTCTCTCTCTCTCTCTCCTTTCTCTCTCTCCCTCTCCCTCTCCTTTTTTTCTCTCTCCCTCTCTTTTCTTTTTCTCTTTCTCTCTCTCTCCCTCTCCCTCTCTTCCCCTCTCTTTTGTCTCTCTCTCCCCCTCCCTCCCTCCCTCCCTCCCTCCCTCCCTCCCTCCTGGCTCCTTCACTCCGGGAAGTGAAGGAGCCAGTTGTGACGGTCGATGTAAGGGGAGAAGTACCCCCGCATCGCTAAGTGTGTTTAAAGGAAATGAGAATGAATCTAAACCCTCGCTCCCCTCTCTTCTCTCCTCCTCCTCTCCTCCTCCCTCCTTCCCTCCTCCTCCTCCCTCTTTCATCCCTCTCGCCCTCCATTCTTCGTCCCCTTTTCTGTCTTCCTTCCTTCTCTCTTTCCGTGTCTCTGTCTCTTTTCCTTTTCTGTCTTTCTCTTTTTCTCCTTATTTCGCTCTCCTCTCTCTTTCCTTCTCTTTTTTTCTCTCCCCTTTTTCTCATTTTCCTTCTCTTTCTCTCTCTCATTCCCCTCCCTTCCCATCCCCTCCCTCTCCCTCTCTCCCCCAGTTCTCTTCCTCTCCCCTCTCTCCTCTTCTCTTCTTCCCCCTTTCTCTCTTTCTTCCTCCCTCTCTGTCTCTTTCTTCCACTTCATCTCCCACACTCCTAAAGAATGTCTAACATTGCATATCATAGATGTTTATTACTACAGCTGGCGTGCAAGTGCTGCCCGCATGTTTATCTACGAGAAGTATTAATTAATCTCTTACAGCATTAGAGATCATAAAATAATAGAATTTTATCTACCGAAAAATATTAATCTAATCTCTTACAGGCAATAAAAATCAAAATATTAGACTGTTTATCTACCGAGAAATAATTTCATCTTTTTAAAGGCATCAGAGATCAATATAAATAATCAACAGCAAGCTCGGGATTGGTTTCACGGGAAAAGAGGCTCTGCGTTCCTCTAATGTAACGGTTGAACATCGTCCTCAGTTATTTTGTCCCAGGGGATGCGTTTACGGGGGTGGGGGGGGGGTAATGAGATTCATCAATGGCTTCGGGAAAATGTTTGCCTTCGAGGGCGATTGGAATCGTGTGGCATAGCCTCCGTAAGTGGCCTGAGGGGGCGTTCTTCTCCTCTTCTCGCGATTCAAGTGACGAAGTGGGAGGACGACCAGCGAGATTCGGAGGCTGGTCCGAAACGTATGTGAATTGGTTCCGAAACGTATGTGAATTGGTCCGAAACGTATGTGAAGTGGCTTCCAGGGCGGCGGCAAGGGGTGGCAGAACGTTTGGAAGCTTGCAACGCGGAAATAGATGCAGGTGCGCAGACTCATTCTCTCTCTCTCTCCCTTCCTCTGCCCCTCCCTCGTCCTCTTCCTCTTTCTCTTCCCCTCCCTCTTCCTCTTTTCTTCCCTCCCCCTCTTCCTCTTTTCTTTCCCCTCCTCCTTCCTCTTTCTTCTTCCCCCCTCTTCCTCTTTCTCCCTTCCCTCTCGCTCTCTCTCCTCTCTCTCTCTCTCTCTCTCTCTCTCTCTCTCTCTCTCTCTCTCTCTCTCTCTCTCTCTCTCTCTCTCTCTCTCTCTCTCTCTCTCCCTCCCTGCCCTCCCTCGTCCTCTTCCTCTTCCTCTTCCTCTTTTTCTTCCCCCCCTCTTCCTCTTTTTCTTCCCCCTCTTCCTCTTTTCTTCCCCTCCTCTTCCTCTTTTTCCTCCCCCCCTCTTCCTCTTTCTCCATCCCTCTCGCTCGCTCCTCTCTTCTCTCTCTCTCTCTCTCTCTCTCTCTCTCTCTCTCTCTCTCTCTCTCTCTCTCTCTCTCTCTCTTCTCTCTCTCTCTCTCTTCTCTCTCTCCCTCTCTCCCTCCCCTCTCCCTCTCCCTTCTCCCTCTCCCTCTCCCTCTCCCTCCCTCCCTCCCTCTCTCTCCTCTCTCTCTCTCTCTCTCTCTCTTCTCTTCTCTCTAATCTCTCTCCCTCTCCCTCTCCCTCTTCCTCTCCCTCTCCCTCCCTCTCCCTCTCCCTCCCTCTCTCTCTCCCTCCCTCCCTCCCTTCCCTCCCTCCCTCCCTCCCTCCCTCTCTCCTCTCTCTCTCTCTCCTCTCTCTCTCCTCTCTCTCTTCTCTCTCTCTCTCTCTCCCCCTCTCTCTCCCCCCTCTCTCTCTCTCCCTCCCTCCCTCCCTCCCTCCCTCCTCCCTCTCTCCTCTCTCTCTCTCTTCTCTCTCTCTCTCTCTCTCTCTCTCTCCTCTCTCTCCCCTCCCTCCCTTCCCTCCCTCGCCTCCCTCCCTCCCTCTTTCCTTCTTCCTCCATCTCCCTCTCTTCTTCCTCCATCTCCCTTCTTCTTTCCTCCATCTCCCTTCTTCCTCCATCTTCCTCTCCCTCTTTTCTCTTCTTGTCGTCACTAGTGCGTCGGAGGCCGGAGGTGCCAGAGCCGCTGCCTCTCCTGTAGCCTTTTTTTTTTCCTCTTTTAGTCGCGTGATATTGAGTTGGTTTTCAGTTTTTGAGCAGCAGCATCTTCACGGAGAAGGTTCTGCTTTGTAATCTAACCGATGCTCTCACAATAAGCGATTTCTTGAGGACCGCGTGGGTTGAGCACATTAATTGCGGTGTTTAATACTCGTCAGTAGCAGCTCTCAGAATATACATGCCCAGCGCCGGTTACGCAACGTGGGGCTTGCCCAGTTCGTGGAAACAGAGGGTGGGTATTATATTGGCATGGCGGCAATCATTTCATTTTGTTTTCTCAAGGAACAGGGAAGTGAGAATGGTTTGCACAGGGATAGATAAAGCGGGTGGAGACATCGAGGAAAAAAGGGAAGAGGGAACAAAGGTCAAAGATCTTGCTTCTCTGCCTCAGAATTAATAATTAGATGAATAGAGATAAGGATAAATGAATAAACTACATAGTTGAATGATAGTGATTATTATACTGAACATAGAGATAATCGTAATACGAGCTGAACGCTGGGGCATCGTCAATTCCCAGCGCCTGCAGCTCCCAGTACAGAGTAGTGCCACGATGTCAAGGCCTGAGGCAGTCGCGACACTCAACTTGTGCTCCATTGGCTTTAGTTGATGTGTTGCATATATATTTAACTTGTGGCCTTCGCTGCTGCGGTGACAGGGATGGTGGTGGGTAGGCAGGGGAGGGGGCTCGATAAGAAGGCAGTGCAAGAATCACTTCTGAGAGGTTTCGCATGGTCGAATTCGATGTAAGCGCTTGTTTCTTGACACCGAGGAGGGACTGAGCTGGTTGCGGCAATCCCGCAGCGGGAGGGACTGCCTGACAGGCCCGTCAAGGCGGCTCCACCGACGAAAGGCAGCGTTTAAGGAGGACGTCTCGGTCTGCCGTGTCCGTGTCGGCGTCTCCTCTCTGCGCTCAAGTGGTGCTCCGTGCTCTTTCGGCTCGCCAATGCACCGGGTCCGCCCTGTACTGGATGTACTATTCCTGAGACGAATAGACGGGCGTGAGGACGAAGAGATCGCTAGAACATTGACGCGCTGACCATACGTCCTGGTCCTGCTTTTCATGACGTGGATTGGCAGCTACATTTCAGCTGCACACGGCCCGTGCCTGGTGGCGTTCGCGAGATAATAAAGGCTCTGTAAGCCCAGCTGACTGAATGCAAACAAACGCTGTCATTGAGTTGAAGCTAATGCGTAGCCCTGCACATTGGGCTTCGGTCACGCCAAGGATATTTCCATATTTCTCCAATTGCGCCATTCCGCACTCCCTCTATAGGCTTGTTAACGCGGTGCCGCATTCCTCTCATACTCGGGAGCAGTTTGTATTGGCAGATCGTGTGTAAAACGTCCAGAACGTTTGCGAGAAACCCGACCCCGTGGCTCGTTGAAAGGCGACCCGGGGGAAGGCGTCCGAGGCGAGGCTTTGTCCGTCGGCTGAGGGAGGGAGGGCCGCGCGGGAGCCAGATTCCGCTCCCGCTGCTCCTTCCGAGAAACCAGATCAGGGGCTGCGTTGACGAGGCGCCGTACGCGTGCGTCTTGCGAATTCACGCAGATTTGTTGATATATACTTCCTGTTATCATTATTGTTTTAATTA
>NW_020872726.1:791077-827075 GCF_003789085.1 Penaeus vannamei | reverse complement strand
CACACAACACACATACACACAGACACACACACACACACACCACACACACACACACACACACACTAACACACACACACACACACACTACACACACACACACACACACACACACACACACACACACACACACACACACACACACACACACACACACACACACACACACACACACACACAACACACACACACACACACACACACCACAACACACACACACACACACACACAACACACACACACACACACACACACACACACACACACACACAACACACACACACACACACTACACACACACTACACACACACACACACACACACACACACACACACACACACTACACACACACTACACACACACTACACACACTACACACACCACACACACACACACACACACAACACACACACACAACACACACACACACACACACACACACACACACACACACACACACACTACACACACACTACACACACACACACACTACACACACACTACACACACACACACACTACACACACACACACACACACACACACACACACACACACACACACACTACACACACACACACACACACACACACCACACACACACACACCACACACACACACACACACACACACACACACACACACACACACACACACACACACACACACACACACACACACACACACACACACACACACACACACACACACACAACACACACACAACACACAACACACAACACACACACTACACACACACACACACACACACACACACTACACACACACACACACACCACACACACACACTACACACACACACACACACAACTACACACACACACACTACAAGCAAAAAAATTATCATCTTTTACTATTAAACATTATGTATAAAGATCAAGCAAGATCAAGCAATATAGAGCGTTCAGGTGTAGAGTTGACATAGACAGGATTGCATGAGATTGTTTATGGGTCTGATGATTCAGAAATGTCAATGGCTTCAAGCCCCATGCAGTTTGCAACAGTAGCAGCTGTAACTAGCAATTTGTCCTTATCCAAGAAGTAGTTTTGATGCAACTTTGAAGACAACTCATTTCATTTGCCAGTCGGTCATAGGTGTTCTCACAAGTGTTTTCCAGCCTCCCTACACCAATGTAACACAGCACACACCTGTTCTTCAAGATGTATCAAGTTGGATGCCTTTCTCCCTGTCCCCCCCTCCCCTTTTTTTTGTGTGTGTGCATGTGTGTAAAAGAAAAAAGACGTGCTAATATCGTTGATGGATGTTGTGTAAGTCGGGAATGAAATGTCTAGCTGGAAATGTCACAGAAACATGAAGAAGACGTGCTTAAACTTTGACACTCTGCCAGTCTGTTTGCTAACCTATTTCAAGGTATTTTGTTTTTTCTTGGAATGTCAAATTAGCTCTCTAATTTTTTTTACTAGAATTGTGTATTTTGCTTTACTAGGGGTCTTCTTAACAGCACTTGAAAAGAAAGAGTCAAAAGACCCTTCATAGCTATGTTACAGAACATACCTGTCAATTATGAAATTTAGAAACCCATTTTGCACAACAATTATTACACAGAAACAAATCACCACAAAAATTATACTATCATAATATTGGTCTTATAAACCCAATATCTCATTAAGATGTACTGGTTGGTTTGAATTTGCATTTCCATTATAACTTTTTTTTAACTCAATAAGAGTTTTATTATTTAAAAACAAAATAGAACCAACATCCTCACAATGTTGTCTAGATTTGTACAGTAAAGATCTCACAATTTTGCTTATATTGTGGCCGAAACATGAGTTGCAATTTTTCTTGGATCTGACCCATGGTTGGTTTTCATGTGTTATAGTGTGAACAGTATAATTGATGATCATTATTAATCTCTGTAAGTGCCCTCAACTTACTTTTTATTTACATTCAGTTCTCAGTGTTAATAGACTGACTCTTAAGGACCTGCAACTTTCCCTTATCAACTGACAAATCTTACATTACATATACACAAACAAGCAAGAAGAAACTTCTCATGGTTCACTTACCAAAATCCTTTGAATTAATAATGGTTAAAGATACAAACTCCATCGCTCCTAACAAGAAGATAGACCATAGGCAAATTTCATTCATGAAACACTGTAGTGTGTATTGATTAGTATGTTATGTTCAAAGACTCTTGATACTTTAATTATAAAGAATAAAAATTTGAAAAGAGTGTGATAGGCTGCCTAAACCTTTTTGCACTGAATATGAGAGTTAATTTGAAGGTGAGAAGTTGCATTCATACCTAGGAAGGACCCCTTTTACTTGAGCATCACTAGTAATTATGGTGACTCTTGAAGGAAGATCAAGATGTATGGCCTTTCATCAAGGGCTTTTGGCTATAATTGTTGGCTCCTATTTTTGCTATTCCTTTTCCAATTTGAAGAGGAGAATTATTAATATACAGGATTTAAAAGTGTTGCTAGGCATTATGTACTCAAGTATAGGTAGAGCATCCAGCTTTTGTAAACAAGATAAAAGACTAGGCATTATTTTCAGCATTAGATTGTATGAAGCCTAGTCCAGAACAAGATACATTGTACACTGTATCTGAAACAGTTCCCCAACAAATCCAAAAATGTCTCACAACTGTTTCAAAACAATAGTGAAATATGATTTCATAACCACATCCAGACCAAGATACTTTATTGAGCAACATTCCCGCAACAGAGTATCGAAAGAGTTGCTCAGAAGTTGAGGAATAATCCAAATTTGTTTCGCAATGTTTACTCAAACATTCTGAGACAGGATTTTGTGTTTCCCTGTTTCCTACTAGATATGGGAAACACAATACAAGGTTTCCAGCAACTTGACTCATGCTCCATTGGTAATAACTGGTCCGTAATCTACATGTGTGAAATTACATGTATACTGCAAACTCAGCACTACATATTTAAAGCCAAGTCCTGAGTCATTGCACAAGTAGAAAAAATGAAAAAGCCTTCAAAAAAAAAAAAAAAAAAAAAAGTAATATATCATGCAGATGTATTGACTCGCATAGCTTACTACTGTCAAAAGAAAAATAACTTTTCTGGTTGCCTGTCACAGTTGTATTGACTCACATAGCTTACTACTGTTAAAAGAAAAAGAAATGCTATAGCCTATCATGCAAATACACATTCTTATGTAGTTTAGAACTTTCTGCAGCCTTGTATTTTATATTTTCCAGCATATGCTGCAGTAGCCTCTTCCTTGAGTGATATTACAGTGATGAGCACTATTACCGCCAATTTCAGAATGATCTGGATGTGCAGTAGTGTGTAAAACAAATCAGATACAAAGTGGTGCAAATGTTTCATGACTGTTAAACAGTAATCGCTAGACAAAGTTTCTTGTGTTTTGCGACTTTTGCAACAGTCGCAAAACTGTGTAGCAACAAATTTGGAATACTGCTAATTTGTAGCGCAGCTGTATCGGGATAGTACAGATACATTGTTGCACAACTGTTTTGATACAATTTATCTTGGTCTGGACTAGGTTTGTTATGTCTTTGTAATGTAAATGCCCAATCTTGAGTATTAGGCTAAATAAAATTTTAACAAACCTTTCCCTGCATGCTTATTGAAAGATCACATTTCTATCTCTACAGGTGCCGGGCGACAAATTCAGTTGCAGGAAAAGAACGCCACAGCAACGGCATTTCTGTAACAGTACTGGAAAGGGGTGAGGGGGACAACTACAAACTCCCCTCCTTCCTCTCCCCTAAAGACCCTGTTCGAGTTGTGCAGGGGGAAAATGCAATCATCGAGTGTCTTGCAACAGGTGTGCCACTCCCAACAATCTCATGGCAACGAAAATGTAAGTACCAATACAAATGCCTCTGTTGTATTATCATTATCTCATTGTGTAATTCTTCAGCTTCCAGATGTATATATTTGCAGTTGGATGTATAGAATGTACTGTGCTGATTCTTCTACTGTATGATATTTTCCATTTCAACAGTGAATGAAAGTGCGGGCTGGGAGGACTTGAAGATGGGAGTCAATGGTGTATCCATGATTGGGCAGGGAACACTTGTTCTGTCCAATGTTCAGAACACAAGCTCTGGACGTTATGCTTGTACTGCAAAGTCGTATAACCCAAACACCAAAAGAGAAGCCAGTGTTTCTAGGGTATGTCTCATATTCTTTTTGTAATTATGCATAGTACACAAACACACTTCATCATTCATATGTGCACACATGCATAGACATATAAATGTTTCTTGTTTTAGTATGCATATTTACACATTTATTTTTCTATGTTATTATTAAGATTTTGTGGTGATTAATGTGTTTAGATTGATCACTGATGTGTTTCTCTAATGAAAGAAATTTTGCTTGTACTTACAGGAAAGAGAGTTAGATGTGATGACCCCACCTGAAGTCATTGATTCTCCAAAGCCCGTAAATACCTTGTCAGCCAAGACAGCCCGTCTAAACTGCTCAGTAACGGGTCATCCAACTCCCCGCGTCATATGGTACAAAAATGGGCGGCCTGTCTTCATTAAAGGACGGATTGTTCAGTCAGACACCAACCAGCTCCTCTTCTACAATTCAATAACCGCTGACAAAGGAATGTATCAGTGCCTCGCTATCAACGATGCGGGATATGCGTAAGTGTTGCTTAATTTGATATAGCTGTTGGGGTACTCAAGTAACTGATTTGTTGAAAAGCATGAAAGTAGAAAACACTTCTGTAGAACTTAATATTGATTACAGCAGTACTATTTCATCATGGATTATTTGTATCTAGTACATGTAAAGGTAGTTTTATTATCTGTAAAAGAAGTATGAGATCGTAATGCCCTCTAGTTATCTCTATAACATTTGACTCTTGATCCTCAGCTCAAGTTGGGCCCACGTGGTAATCAACTCGTCCAAGAACCAACCAGAACCACCCCAGAACTTAAATTATGTAGTTCTTTCGTCTACCTCGGTTCTCCTGACATGGGATGCAGTCCACCCACTCAACGGCAAGATCAAAGCCTACTCAGTACATTATGTTGAATCTGGTAATTCTCTTTCCCTTACTCGTTGCTGGTATATCTGCAGCATATCATCATGGATTATGTTCCCAAATATTCTTAAAATTTGTTGATGATATATACTCCTCTGTATTTGCCCTCCCTCTGAATGAATATGTATCTCCCAATACAGAGAGCAGTGCAATGGAGAGGCAGGAAGTGTCACTAAATACATCACTCCTTCTAGAAGGTCTCAAGCCCAACACAAATTATACAGCCTTTGTTAGAGCCTACAGCAGCTTCCCTTCAGAAATCTCAGAAAGCCTGGTGTTCCGCACAGCTGAGGATGGTGAGTAAGCAGTGGTTTTATTCATGAAATTCCTTCTAGGAGTAATTAGGTATCAGCCACATAAGGAGGGATGATACAAAATATTATGAACAGATTTTTATTAAATTTTTGCCAGAGATGTGTCTTACCATAACTCAGATGTCTATAAAGTTTGGTAGTGATTTTTTTTAAAGGATTCATATGCATTGTGAGATAGATGAACACAGATGTCACTGGTTAATGTAAATCTTCAAGTGTGAATATTTTTATTGCATCAGTGACCCCATTGCATTTGCAGAGGTATGCACTCTGAGTGCTTCTAGTTATTATTATTATTGTTATTATCATTATTATTATTGTTATTATCATGTTTTTATTTTATTATTATTATTATTATTATTTATCATTATTATTATTTTTATGGTAGTAATGATGATAATGATAATAGTGGTAATAGTAATGATGATGATAGTAATAATGATAATAATAATAATGATAGTAATAGGAGTAATGATAATTAGTGATATTATAGTAATAGTAATTATGATAATAGTATTAATGATGATAATGATAATAATGATGATAATGAGGATGATAATAATGATAGTAATAATAATGAATATGATGAAAATAATGATCCTAATAATAATAATAAGATAATAAAGATAAAAATACAACAATAACAAAAAACAATATTGGTCATAATAATGATAATGATTATGATAATAATGATGGTCAATGATGTTGATGATGATAATGATAATGATAGTAATAACAATAGTAATAATGATGAAAATTATTATAATAAAAGTCATTATTAAAATTATAACATTGGTGATTTTTATGTTAATGATTATGGTAATGAATATATTGATATTATTAGTATTGATAATGACAATAATAATGATGATGAAAAGAATAAAAACAATGATGACAATAATGATGATAGTGGTAATAACAGTATTGATAATAATGATAATGATGATTAAAGTAATGACAATAAGGATAAAAGGAAACAAGGATTGTAAGGAAAATGATAGTAATGATAATAACAATAATAGTAACAATAACAATGATAATGATAATAATGATGATGATGATGATGATGATAGTAATAATAATGATAATGATAATAGAAATTATAGTATCAATTGTAATGATATTAGTGTTAATGATAACGTGTGTAGCTATATATATGATAATGATAATATTAGCAATGATAATAATAGATAATGATAATGTTCATAATAGTGGTAATGATAATAATGATTAACATTAATAATAAAAAGAATATTAATAAATTAAATGATTCTATTAATTCAAAGAATTGAAGGGTAAATAATGTCAGTCAAGTGCATAGTTCATGGCTCTTTGGTGAGTAAGTGCTTGTGGAGTTATGTGTAAGAAAGTAGTTTTAAAACAGCTTCAGAGAAGAGTGCAATTTTACTTCCACTCCTGGGATCAATGAGTTAACCCCTTGTTTACTGCAACCCATGCTCTCCCTCTCCCAACCTTTGTCAAATCGAATTCAGAGTCTAGAAAATATTGATAAAAATTGCTCTATTTTTAATTTTATTTCTGTATATTGCCAAATAGATAGATGCGTGTGATTCAAGATTTATTTTCAATAGTAGTATATGTGTACGGATATACTTTACAAGACCTTCAGTATTTCTATTACAGACATTAAAAGTTATATACATACATGGGTTTTCAATCATGGTATCAGGCCTTATAAGTTATGACTTCAAACTAATGGTGAAGTTCATGAATACCACAGAAACGCTTCAATCACACAATCGCTGGGAATCTCAGAGCATGACGTCCAATTAAAGCAAGAATTATGTGCACAGATTTACATTAATATATTCAATTCAAAGATCTGTTTAACTATAACTGCATTGGTTACTTTTCAAAATATATTGTTAAAGGTTATTTATAACCCAGCTGGTGGAAATAACATTCCGCTTACACTATATGATACTATCAATTCAGACTTAGCATTGATATCAAATGTATATTGAAAACAGGCCATTGTATTAGCTTTTGAATTGATACAGACAGAAAGGGAAGTTACACATGTATACATGTGCATTTATATGTTGTTTTTCTTCAAAGGTACTTTTCATAATTGACAAAATTATTTTTCTGTCCTGTAGTCCCTACTGATGTCCCAGCTGTGCAGCTGGTTCCTCTGTCGCCCACAACTCTCTTGGTCAAGTGGACCCCATTGGCACCAGAGCAAGCTCGAGGCACTATCCATGGATACAAAATTCTGTGGAGAAAACGAAACCATCACTACTACCATGTCCAAGAGGTTTGAGTTTATTGAGTTGAAAGTTGACAATAGAAACTGAATAAGTTTGATATTTCTTATGTAGCATTTTTGGTGTTCTTGTTACAGCAATAGGCTTAGAGACAGGTGTGAAAGTTCTCCCATTGTGAAGATAAAATCTTTTATCAATAATATTGCCACCCAAAACAGATAGATTGCAAAGTCTTAAGTAGATGCAAATACTACTATAAGAAAACTTGATATTAGTATCCTGCATTATATCATATTATCAGTTTTAGTATTTATCATATTTATTTTAGTTGGACATCTTGGATCATTCTTCTTGTGTGACATCCAGGTATAAGAACACCACAAATGATTAATCAATACATATTTGAGATATATTTAGATATTTCAAATCTGATTAGTTGTGGAGTTGCATGCTGTCATCTTTGCATGCATGATAGTAACCCTCTTTGGACATGGCATTCCAGCCATTTTAATTGGATAACCTTCCTCACACCAACCATGAGCCTGCTTATGGGCACAACCAGTGACTGATCCTCTGAATAGAATAGAACATTTAAAACCAACTGAGCCATGCAGTAACATTTAGGTAATATAATTGTTCATACATATTCCAGGTTTTGGCAGATGTGCACGAGTTTCAGATCACTGATTTACATCCAGGAAAGAAATATGAAGTACAGGTGCTGGCAGCAACAAAGGCTGGGTATCCAACCAAGAGTGGCTGGCCCTGGATACAACAGAAGATGGGTGAACCAACCCAGGATGTACCCTTTCCCCCTGAGGTCACGCTGAAGGTGCTCAATGATACTAGCAGTGATTCAGCAGGAAGGCTGGCAATTAAGGTATGGAAAATATAAGGGTGTTTGTACTGATAATGGAAAATATAAGGGTGTTTGTACTGACAGTGGAAAATATAACGATGTTTGTACTGATAATGGAAAATATAAGGGTGTTTGTACTGATACTAAGACTACAGCAGTTAATTTACATTATTTTGATTTTATCTCTCAAATATTGCAGGTGGACTGGGAGGTTTCATCAGAAAACAAAGTAGAAATTGAAGGTTTCTGGTTAAAATACAAACGGCAGGATCAGACGTGGAATGAACCCATCACTTTCCTACCAACACAGAAATCATATACCATAACTGGCTTGGGTGAGTAAAAATTTGCTTAATCATGGAATTAGGTGTACTATTACTTGTCACAATTTGCAATTAATATATGTTTTATTTGTTAATAAAAGTTACAAGTAAAAGATTGTATACGTACACAGACATATATTTTCATGATACTTTGCAAATGTCTTGCATTTTTATTTAGTTTAACCCACTTAGATTGCTATAATATAAAGTAGCATCATCCAGTTTTAAACTAATAAGATTCTAATGACTAGATGAAATGCAACTTTGTGAATATGAGATGCATCACAAATCACAGATAGATTAGTATGATTCCGAAGTTCATTCTGTTCATAGTTTGGTATTCAAGCCTAGCACTTAACACTCACATGTCCTGCAGATGTATTGTGAGAGATATTGTGGAATCTCCTCTATACTGCTTTGATTTGATATGTGAAGCACATCAAGTGTTAGAAGCTACAAGGTTCTGAAGCTGTTTTCAGATAGTGGAAAGATTTTCAAAGATGTGATCAAGTCAGTCAGTGAACAATGTGAATTAAAAAATAATGTATATATATGATGATGATAACTTTTCAGTACTAAGCCAGATTCCCCAAAGTTAATGGATTGCAGAATTGTTATTGATATGAAGCATAGCTACCAGATTACTGAAATTTGGCTGTTATACCAAAGATTTGTGATGTAAGCAGTAAACTTGGCCCTTCTCTACAGCTGCAGTAATTTACAGAAGTCTATATTTTGGACTCTGTGGGTAGCTAAGAGAGCAGTGGCAAGGGGAAAATATTGTAAAGGCATTTCATTTTCATTTCTTAATTGCTTACCTATACAAAATGACCTGGAAATCATGCATAAGTATGAAATGTCCATCAGAATCTAGGGCAAGTAGGTTTTTCACATCCTCCTCACACTGCTAGTTTGAACCTTTTGCACCAAAAAATTGGCTCACCTTTTTTACCACCTATATGAATTTAAAACAAAAGTTGACTGATCTTTTATTTGTCTCTCTACTTTCTTTATATAATAAGTTTCAAAATTTGTTTAGGATTTCTTTATTTTTCATATTCTATAACTGAAAACATGAAAATGGGAAAGATATACCAGCCTAGAAAAAATTCATAAAATGTAAACAGCTTTTGTTTTACTCCTAATTCAAAGAAAATGGTAATCAAGGCTACAAAAATCTGACAGTCTGGATATGGTGCTTACAATGATCCAGATACACAAAAAAAGTCGGAGTAATGTGACTTAAAGTCAATGTAACTACCACATCTAATCAGAATAAAGAAGAAATTGTGAAAAAGATTATAATTTCATTTCGTTTGAGAAGAAAATGACAGTTGTAAGGAGCACAAAAAGGAGGAAAGCCTTACTTTGTCCTCCAAATTTGTAAAAATCAGTATAGAAAGGTAAAATAGTAATTAGAAAGTGTACTTTATGTGATTTTTATTATAAGTGATTCATTTAATGTTAATGGAGTTGCAGTAGTCCTCAGTTATTTATTTTGGTGTTATATATAGTAAGAAAGATAAAAACTTGGCAAGCAACAGTGACTGTATTGTATGATGTCTCTGGGGTTTGGTATCTGTACCATCCTCAATAGATGTTAGTTGTGATGCCCAATGAAAAATTAATAAAAGTCAGTTTAGGTCTGTAAGATTTGGTAAAGCAAGCTTTGCAGCACTGCCCTGGCTGAAGTCGCTGTGACAAAGGGTACAGTAAGGTATTTTCCAACAAAGCAAGTTCTTGCATTCAGCATATGAAAGTATAGTCTATTCTTCTTCCTCAAAAAAATCTCTTGGTTCTAGCTGTGGGTAATCTACCCTTCCAACAGATCTTATTGACTGTATCTTCTAAGAGTTATAGTATCAATTATTCAGTTGCATTTTGTGCAGTGAAATTTAGCAAAAGTTTTCCATTTGCAGAAGCTGATTGGTATGAAGTCCAGGTGAAGGCATTAAGTGCCAATGGTGATGGCGAGCCGACTGTGAACGTGATTCACACTCGTCTCCCTAACCAAAGCACACAGTTCGCAAACACTACTTCCAGCATTGATAGGGTAAGTATTTTTCATATGTAAGTGAAAATCTTGGTTAGGTCAGTAGGTAATATGGATATTAACTTGAAGGGAAAGTGGCCTATGAGATTTAGTTACCTTGCCTTGGTAACAGATTCATTATAATGATTAAGATTATTTTTCGTTTTTCCTTTCCTTTCATTTTCTTTTAATTTCATCAGATATGTATATCTCTTAACCTATCAAAATATGGTGCCAGCTAAGCTTGAACTTAAATCACTGATTACTGGTTTTGTTTGTTATTAATGTATATTCACCATGATTTTTTAACTTAAGGGGGCCGTCAGGCTGAATTTCAATGAATATATTTATTTATTTATTTTTTTTATTTATTTATTTTTTTTTATTATTATTTTCTAATCTCCTGTAATCTATTGGGCTTTGGCAATCCCATGACGTAATATTCCTGCTAAATACGTAAAAATATAGAAGTTTTGACTAAATCTCTGACCCCCCCTCCCCTGCTCTCGCTCTGATGGTTGCAATATTGTGTTTGAGCAAATAAACTAAACTAAGTTATTTTTTTGGAATTTTTTGTTTTGTTTTGGTATTCTCTTGTAGCTAGCTGGCAACTCTGCTTACTGTATCACCTGATAGCTACGACTAGGAGACAACATTGGCAGTCACCACAAGAGAGTCAGAGGGAGAGGCTGCGCATCAACTGCCTCCTCTACACCCTCACATAGACATACCCCTGATGCGTCTTTATAGCACACTAAGAGGACAGAATTAATGATAGATGTTATTCCTGAAATTGATAAACCTTATGATTTGAAATACATCTCACAATCACAGCTGCAGCAGTTGTTTATTCGCATGAAATGCCTCATGAGGTACTGTAAAGGCACTGCGAAGCATGTGATGGCAAGACTGCATTTCAACAACCATGTACAGTTAGTGCAATTAGTACCTTGCAAATGGGGGTGACCAGGTACCAGCTACACTTCAGAATGCCATGTGAATGCCATATAATGCATCAAGATTGATGCAGAGATCAGAATTCTAAATAAAAAAGAAAAAGGGAAAAAAAAGAAAAAAAAATGCTGGAAAAAGTATCCTCAACTTCAAAGCCCAATATCTAAAAACTACACCTTTGTCAACATCTTAATGTTTTTCCATAACTGTTACTCAGGTGATTCTAATGGGATTTAGATAATTTCAAAGCTGAATAAATATGATAGAAGTCCATATATTATGCTTTATATTCATAGGAGTGAACATTTCCAAAAAAAAAAAAAAAAAAAAAAATCCCACTAAACTAAGAGGAAATTGAAAGATCTATCTATACAAGATTTAGGTATTGATATAGAGTATTTGTGGTATTTTTTTCAACAAGTTTGGTCAATGGATAAGTGTCAAATATAAAATTTTGTGATTTTTAAAAAGATTATATATAATATATATATATATATATATATATATATATTATATATATATATATATATATATATATATATAACTTCATTGTTTATTATCTAAATGATTTGAAACTTGGTGGTGTAAATCTCTGTATATATATATATATATATATATATATATATATATATATATATATATATATATATATATTATATATATATATATATATATATATATATATATATATATATATATATATATATATATATATATATATATATATATATATATATATATATATATATATATATATATATATATATATAGAAAATCACGAAAATCCGATTATAATTGATGAACTTTGTTCTCGAGTGTGACAGCCCCCTTAAGCAGAATAGCATATAGGTGATATTTATTTGAGCATACTGTAATCAAACTTATGAACCCTTTTTGAAAATTTTCCTCCTTTGCCTTGTATTTCTACTTATTTTCAACTTATTCTAAATTATTTTTTCTCTTAGTTTTTTTTTTTTTATACATATATAACATAAATGTAATGATAGAAATAACAACTTTTTGAAATATTTAAGTAGTGAGGTAAATAGATAAAAAGATGTATGGCTAGTGATTGACTTGCCATCTAAGCATTTGTGAAGACATCTGTTTATAAACAAAATCAATAGAACAGAACCACAGTGGATAGTGCCTGTACCCAGGTGTACCCAGGACCATTGATAAATGAAAAAAATGTCAAGACATGATAAGTGGTATTGAAAAGGACAGCTAACTTAGTTTTGATTTCTTTCTCTTCTCAACATTTTCACAATTTCCATAACTTGAAAAAGAAATATTACAAGAGTATGTCTTTCAGCTGGAGGCAGATTCTCGGTCTCAGACAAGCGTTCACTTGTCCTGGCGGGTTACAGAAGGTCAGGATGGAGCAGCTTATTACACTGTCAAGTACCAGCAGATCACACATTCACCAAATCCAGCAGAGGCAACATTTGTCCGAAGGTAAATTTTTGTGTTGTTAGATATCATTATTCATATCATAGAAGTATCTTTTTTGTATTGTTCATTCATTTAGGTTTTATAAAATTTCTGTAATAGTAATATTTAAGTGTTTTAATATATTACAGCTGCAATTGAGGAAGGAAGTTCAGCCCTATGTAACAACCTGCCAAAGGTTACATGGGGACTGTTCCTTATATATCAAAGTATTAATAGTTGTCAGATCACAGTCAGATTTTAGTTCTCTTCATACCTTAGTTGAGAGCATTGATATATGGCTAGAAAATAATTTTCTACAAAGATAACACACTAATAATTGAAATTCAGATATAATGCTACCATCATAACAATTAGTTATGATGGAATTGCCTATTATGGATACTATTTAGTCTGAAAATAGTAGTGTTGTTTGAGGTTTATGTATTGAAAAATCAGTAGATCTATTGTAGTAGCACATACTGTATATATGCTTCGGCAAGAGGTCATCTTCATCTTTTCTAGATTTTTATTATTGTTGTAGTTGTTCTGTTGTACAAATAAACCAGGTAGATGTTGATTAAGTGAGCCATCACATTTCATTTATTCCTATATATGCTTTTGCTTCATGAATTAAAATTTGTTATACTTTTGCGGCAAGCCAACTTTTGCGCAGTAATGGTAATTAATAAAGACAGCACTAAAAAGAACTTTGCATGTCAGTTTTAGATATATTAATTCTCCCATTTTCTTGCAGTGACACTACAGAGATTGTAATCACAGGCTTGAAACCATTCAGCACATATGAATTCAGTGTTCGTGCTCATGAATCAGAGAAGACATATGGCCCTTTTAGTCATCCTGTTCAGGCTATGACTATGGGTAACCGTAAGTATTACATATTGTTCAGTAAGTATATGATGAATGCAGGATTATTCTTTTGTTTTTTTGTATTTAGCTCAAGACACAAATCTTAATACACATAATCTCTGCCTATCTATTACTTGTACACACATTTTGCATGTACTCATACTCAAGCATACTTGGATTCATATACACACAAATGAATAAGCACATGCATATTAACAAGAACGCATTGGACATTTGCATCTTTCCTCACATTCATATGATATGAGGGAATTATGAGAGGGGAATGCTGCTTTCACATGAGGAATGGGCATGGAATATGGGGTAGAGCAGGCAACAACACTTGCAAGTTTGCTCAAGGCTTTAAGATGATACAGATTCAAGTCACTACTTTTGGGTTATACAAGTAATAGAACATAGGATCTCTGAGCTATTGAGGGTTTTATAATACTTGTGTAAAGGTTTCCCTGTGGCTTAGAGTAGATAGTCTAGCATAACTTAATGTCTCCAGGAAAATGTGTTCACTGTAGTATTGTTTTATGAAATATCTCTGCACATTGATGGTTCTGCAATTGCTTAGCCACAAAAGAGGCAATTACTAGACCTTATTACATTACCTGATTTCACCTTTGCTTGAGTTTCCATGAAAAATGCCTTTTTAAGAATGCTATCAATATTGATGTTGCTATTTTTATTTTAGACTGTATGATTATTTTAGTGTTATTGACATTACTAAGAAATAAAAAATACCGGGAAATAATTTTGAAAATCAAGGAGAAGAGTGAACAGGAGAGGGAAGTAGTACTCATAATTGACTCTTTGGTAACTTTTTTACTTGTCGTGCAACCTATGTGCAAAAATAATTAATAAATTAAACTCAAAGTGGGCTTGGTATGTATGTACATGCCATCCACAGCAGCTTCGGGATAAGATGTGTTCAATGTGATACATACATGATTCCACAAACATTTACTTTGTGCTTGTGCAATTTGTTTTTATTTTGAAATATGAATTGTCTAATAATGCAGTACTAGTTGTTACACTCTGTTAATTTGATATTGTATACATTATACAAGTATCCTTTATTTACTTTTTCCAGTCCCATCAGCACCAAAGGACTTCATGTATGAACCTACAGATGCTTCTACTATCCGCCTGAAATGGAGTCCACCAGAACAGTTGACTGGGACTCTGAAGAAGTATGAAATTCTCTACAGTCTGGATAAGCAGAAGCCATTATCTGAGTGGGATGTGCAAGAGGTAGAGGGTGATGCCACAGCAGATACGGTGAGTAGGTGTTACGATGATAAATGGGGAGAGATGCAGAGATAACTCATCACATTGACAATGATTTTGCTATAATCATTAAGAGTTATAGATGTCAGTAAAGTATGTTTTTTACTTAAAAAATAAGAGTGTAAAAGGCATGATGCAACTTATATTTGTGATTAAAATCTTGTCTACACATTGGATATTAAGATGTATGAAAGTTTTTTTTATTGTAGACTGCATTAACATTAATAAACATTTTTTAGTTCAAAAATTTAAAATTGAGTCTTGACTATCTGCACTCTAAATGGAATTATACCTATTTCCTATGCATCAAAGGAAGATTTAATCTTGACATAAGTAAAATGTACATAAAAAAAATCCATTCCATATAGCCTCAAAACACCCCTCAAATTGATTAGCTTAAATGAGGATTATTTAGGATGGAATTAGGATACTCCCCAAGACATGGCTTGCCCCACCCAAATTACCTAGTTGACGGAGAATATATTTTCAGTAGGTGGCATTCAGTGGCTAGCAAAGACAGTTGATGAATAGGCTGCTACAGGAGCTTGTTTATTAAGAACAATAGTTTCATTTACAGCTTATTTATTGTACCATTAGGCCTGGGTCAAGTAGGCTTGTATATAAATAACAGGTTATTTGGTGAGGTATTGATGAGGAGAAGGAATATTGTCGCAGCACATTAACATGGTGAATAAAGCACTTTTAACAATTTCGGTGAGGGGGGAGTGTGTTATGTTGAACCCTTTGAATGCTCATGGTTAGCACCATGAGTCTTTTCTCCATAAAAGGGGAAATTAATATTTAACCCTGAGGGTAAGGTTAAATAAAATGCTTGTGCCAAAAATCTCAATGCTGCTATATCCAAATGTGGTGCTCAAAGGGTAAAATAATGTAACAATGTCACTACTTTGGGATTTAAGTATTTCAAACCACAATAAACATTTCAAAAGTTTATCTTACCATTGAGACAGAAAGAGGATACAAATGAAAGCCATGGACATTTCAGTGTTCTTTATAATTATTTTACTTCTTTCAACCCCTCGATGCCAAAGCACTTTTTTTAACACTTGGTCAATAGCCAACTCAAGTCAGCCTGTCTACCTCACAATCATGCCTGTTCCCTTGCATCGCCAGCCCCACTTCAGCTCTTTGGTCAGCCGTTCCATGCTTACAGCTACACAGAAATGCCTCACACACCACCACCTTTAGTTTAGTGTACTACTAGCTCAGTCATCAAACATACTTGGACATCTGTTGACCAAATGTTCACAGGCATGCCCAGAGATAAAGTGCATAAGGCCTGGCATTTCAGGAATAAAGTTTAGGTATCTTAAAGAGAATGAATTTGGCTAGTTCTTTCTTATTTCTGTTCTTTTTTTTCTTAACAGGACTTCATCCACAACTATTTTCATGTACAAAGTTAGATTTTGGAACTGTTTCTGTAAATCAAGTAAATCACAGTAATGGACCTAACATCTTGAGCCCTCTCATAGTCTGAAAAATATGTGTATGTTACTTTGTGCCTTACATGTTATTGTCAAAAAAAGAAATGTTGCTTTTGTGGTGAAGTTATTAGTACAGGCTAGAAATATAGGTTATACAATCAGCTGATAAAATGTTTTGAAAATAATTTTTTTTCTTGAAAATATTGTACTCTAGTCTTTCACCTGTAGAGTCTAAGATCAATTCTTCTTGAATATTAGTAGATTTATTATCTATAATTATGACTATTACCTTTTTGTTTAATTTTTCTTTCTAAGTTCCAACCCTGAAATACATTTGTTTTTCAGCAATACTATATTCTCCCAGTCACCCTTATATGTTGTTTATTTCACTATCATTTCTGTTTATTATTATTTCCTATTTCCCCTTGCAGGTTGGGGGACTTGTGTCGAACACAGAGTATTGGTTTCGCATTCGTGGCTGCTCAGCAGTTGGATGTGGAGAGAGTACCGAACCTTTGTCTGCTACAATACCTGCCATTCTTCCACCTGATCAAAAAGCACCTTCCAGTGAATTTTGTAAGAGTATTTTCATTGTACTCTTTGAGACATATATTTCAAATCATGAATATTATGGTTTGTTTTACTTTATTTTTTATTATTATTATTTTTTTATCATGTAACCCTCTGGTTACCAGTAATTAGTGAATATTACTGGTTTAAATTTGTAATATTTATATCCACTCCCTTAAAGTTGATTATGAGGATGTCTTATAGACAGATGTGCCACCCCCATAAAATTTTCCATTATACATGTACTCTCCTTGTAATGTGACTAAATGGAACAGATCAGTTTTTATATGATCACATTCCAGTGCAAGATCAAGTGACTAAATTTATTTTATATATTATTGTTTCAAACCTGTGCTGGTCTTAAGACAGAAGAAACAATATTCAGTTACCAATATGATAAGATTAGTTATGTTAGGCATTTAGTTAATACCATTTGTAATTTGCATATATATATATTTTTTTTTTCATAGAGAAAAGCTGAACCTTCTTCCTTTTGTAATTTTGTTTTTCTTTGTTTAATGCAAAGTAGAATTTACTTGGTTTTACATTTTGATAAAGATTGACTAGAGAATCTTTAACTATTCTCTTCTTGTAAATACATACTATCCAATTAAACAACAGATTGGATTCATTTAACATTATAATTAATTTAGTGTTTTGTATATGTATATAAACACAGAATAAAACTTCTGTATACTTAAGATAAAACTGTTGTTTCAGATCTCATCCTATGCTTGGTTACGGCATTTTTTCTACTTACAATCATTGGAGTTGCATCTTTGTATGCAGTCAAAGTCCGCAACATCTCATCATCCCCGCGGGTTTTGGCATGCAATGGAAATGGCCACATCAATGGCAAACGCAATACACAGGTTGTCAAAATAGGGCAGGCAGATGGTCAGGCTGATGGAGATTGCCAAGAGATGGAAGTATACATCCCAATGCTAACACAGATACCCCCAGACTTCAAGTGCACTCCACTGGATACAAAGGTAAATAGGACCTTTTCATCATTTTGTGCTGCAGTGTCATGGTACAAGTGGTTGAAAAAGTTTGTGGCCAAACTATGATTATCAAGTTGGGATTTTATCTATTAACACTAGTACAGTCAAGTAAAACAGTATAAACCCTGTTGTTAAATATGAAAGAAGTTTAAACAATCTTATTCACCCATATTTTGATATTTGAAATTAAATGTATAAGAAAATATATGATGAAAGAGGCATTCCCCTTCTTAATTTCCAAATCAAATATTAATTTGCTCACTTAGGTTGCAGCGTACACTTGCTAAGGGATAAATGCTTTTGTGAATTAAAGAAATAATAATGAATTAAGAAGAAATGATAACAAGTAAGTAGAATATGAAAATGGATAATTGCAGAGGGTCTCCACGATTCATTGCCCCATTATTCATCCTTTCACTCTTTCATCACAGATGATTTGTGGATGCAGTATGAATCGTATTTCATTCTTTAGTTGTTAGGGCTCAGGATTTTTTTTTTTATTTATATACATGTCCACAAACACATAGGGAAGTATGGAGAACCAAGAAACAAAAACTACAATGTGAAAATGAATATAAATACAATAAGAATTTAAAGTCCAGAATATATATATATGTGTATATATGTATATATATATATATATATATATATATATATATATATATATATATATATATATATATATATATATATATATATATATATATTATTTATTTATTTATATTTATATTTATATTTATATATATATACATACACATATATATATACATGTTCCAATACATGTTTACATTCCAGCCACTGAATTTAGAAAGAAAGACTACCCTGCTTTCTTTTTTTAAGCGGAGTCAAACGTGAATGCACAATGATCAGCCTCAACCACTCCTGGGGCTGGATACTCAAACATGTTAAGGCACCGTAGTTTACAGCCAAATGTTCCTATAACCCATACACAGAACAAGGGACCCGCCATATTGGTACTGGTTAAGGCACCTTAGAGTAAGGCCAGTGGAGAGCAGCCTTAGTGAGTTATGGCAAACCATAAATGACATTTTTCAGCCTTAGAACAATTAGTACAACCTTACAATTTGTGTTTTGCTCAATTATATTGTTATTATGTGTGCATAAACCAGTCATGGACAAGTAAATAAGGGAGCAAGTGTTATATTCCAATATAACTTATTTGCCTTTGCCAATAGCTGTGTATCTCACTCCCATCCAAGTGTTGTAGCTGTAAACAAGGAATTATACTAAAACTAGCATAAATACTGTCTTTGCCTTGGATGTAATGGTTTTACTTGTACTCCCATATCTTTGTTGTTATAACTGTTAATGTCATTATTTTCATTATTGTTAACGTAGTTTGTGGTTTTCTGTGAATCACGATGATTCACAGAAAAAGGAGATTACTTTACATATGCAAACTTAGTTAAGACTTTAAAACTTGTTCCAAGTGGCAATTGCTTGGTATGAAAATTCAAACCTAATATTACTCTTGTAATATTATTCATCCTTTTGAGCAAGGTCTTGCTTTCAAGGAAACAGCACTTCATTCCTAAATTTCACTCCGTTAATAAGGTCATTCTTTTTCATTAGGAAGCTTGCATATTTCCATGTTACTAATTTTAGAACATGATAGTCAAAAAAATTCATTATGCCTCAGACTGGAAACTGTGTTGTGTCTACAAACTCAGCTGATTAGCATTTACAGCTTGTGATTGGTCAATATTCTATAAGAACTTCCTGAAACAGCATGTGGCCATTGAAGATCTGATGCCATAAGTGATTTGCGGTGGTGCAGGGTTTAAGGCAGGGAGAAGGCACTGTAAAAAACATTTGTGTATAGGAAGCTAAGTCTGAGATACAGTGCTCTAGGCTAGCCGTGACTTAAGGCGCCACAGGACAGTTAAGGACTCCAACGTGCCTTAAGTTTAAGGCTCTTTTGAGTATCCGGCCCCTGATTCCTAGAGAAGAAACTTGGTAAAAAAATAAAGATCTACCTGTGCAAAGACCACCTCTGCGGGGCCAAGGTCGGAAGTCACCCCTCAGTTAATGAGACAGTGATGTCCTGTCACATTTAGTAATTGTGGGCTTCCCTGCATATGCAGTACTCACAACCTCTTTCATGATGATACCCTGTAAACTCATGTTATTCATAATAATTACACAATGTTTTACAACATCTGACATTTGCAATTATCTATGAGGTATTACTCCATTTAGGCTTTATCAGGGTTGCAGCTTCCTGACAGATATGAAAGTAGCATACATATCAAACAAGGTTTTATAAGTATTACATGAAATATATGTTACATTAACATTTCATGATTGAACTAGAGAGAACTAATGAATATATAGAGCATCTGTTTTTGCTCTTCAGATGAACAAACAGTGAGGTTTGATAGTAATTGACTTTTGACTGTTATGAAAAGGAAACATAAATATAAGCAATTATATTGTATATATGTTCATTTTTATATTTATTTCATTTATTTATCTATTATCATTTTATTTTATTTAATCTTTTTTGGAACATTATTTCAGTATTTAAGGAATATAGATATGTGAGGGCATTAACATTCAATTCAGAAAAGAATACATACAATGTCATTTTTCCTTGTATTTCCTTTTGCAGTTAATTTCAAATATTTAAACATGAGTGACAAAGTTTTTTTGTTTTTTTTCATAGTTTATTTGATAATAAGCATTATACTGTTATACTTGAATGCACTAAGTACAGTCAGATAAAATCCCAGTTTGATACTTACAGCGTGGCCACATATTTATGGGGCCACCAACTGTACATGCTCTGGAAAACAGACTTGTTTAGTTGTAGCTGAATATCACTAGATGATAAGACTTCAAGTTTTGAAAATCTTTAAAGCCTTTTGTCTCTTGTTTCAGGAAAATTGTTTACGGTTTATGTTCAGTGTGATGAATATTAGTATAAGGTGTGAGTGAGGATAAATTCCATAAAGCAAAATGTGCATTGAATATCAAGTTGAATTAAATTCTGGTGACAATATAAGTATTTTGAAGTTATTGTGCATTTTGCTTTTAGGGATTTTAGCATCCACATCTAAGCTTAATTTTGAATATTTAAGGGGACTGTCCCTGGAGGTGGGGAGGGAGGAACAAGGGAGTTTAGAGGGTCATATAGATTAAAAAAAAAAAAAGTGGACCTGCGGATTTACTTGATTTTTGGATATTTGATGTATTTTAACATTCTGCATCTTTTGAAATTTATGGAAGGGTGATGTGCCCCCACAAAAAACTTCTTTTGTTTTTTCACATGTCTGCACAGTTTATCCCTCATCCCAGAGGATTATGAATTATGTCATGAAAAAAAATGTAAATAAACATCAGTTAATTCCTATAACATCTGTGGTGGCTTTTTGGAAAATTCTGCTTAGTTTCCTCATAAAAAGTGATGTAAAAAAAAATATATATATATATATTTTTATTGTACAAAAAAAAACGGGAGCAAATTAAAAAATCCAATCTGTAATTGTGTGTACATTTTTGAGAGGTTTACAAAGATACTTTCAAAATTTTAAGAACTGGGACAAGGGGTCAACTGAAGCTTAAAAAAGAAAAAATTGAAAAACAAGATAACAAAAATTTTGATATTTGAATATAGATATATGAGGGCATTAACATTCAATTCAGAAATGAATACATAGAATGTAATTTTTCCTTGCATTTTCTTATACAGTTAATTTCAAATTGTTAAACATGAGTGTCTTTTTTTTTTTTTTTTTTTTTTTTTCTTTAAGAATCTTTATCATGTCATTAGCATAGAAACTACTATCATTTCTCCTTCAAATGCACTTTGTTGCATAAAGGTATGATCATTAGTCTCTTAATTTATGATAACAAACAAACAAATGACTTCCATGAAAAGGGTTAAGTCAAGACCCAAGACAAAATGAACATTATATAAAATTGGTTGTTTCTTGTTTTATACCTCTTTTATTCACGTTATAGATCAATAATGTTTTATTTTATTTATTTATTTTCCTTTTATTCCATTTTACTCATCTTCTGCATCATTTAACCATGTGATTCCACCTCAAAACAAGCAATAAATGTTTAGTCACAAGCCGAGTACTTCTTGTTTGTTAGAAATAACTGTTCTGAAAATGTTGATATATCAAAAATATTTTGAAATACAAATCACTTATATTCGTTTATCGTGGACATGTCTTGTGATGTAACAACAGGTGTTAAAAATTTGTAGCCCTATCTTAGGAGTATACACAAAGAAGTAATACCCTGTCTTTAGATTTAATTTTTTTGTTAACTGGATTTATAATGACATAATGTTGTTTAACTGAATAGTTAGTTTCAAATGAAAGCACAAACATAAAATTATTGTAATTAGAAAAGTCAAAAGCAGTGATGATGCTTGGAACTCTGTCAGCTGAGTCCCTCCAAGACAGCCATTAACACAAGTCTGAAGTTACAAGTCTGTAGAGATACAGACTTGTAACTGCTCATGTATTGTCACCTAAACATACTTGTATGATGAATATGTCTAAATCAAATCATATGTATTTTATTTTATTGGAAAGAAATTTTTAAAGTCACATAATTTTTATTTTTATTTGTTTTTTCATATCATAAATCTTTCACTTTGGGAAGAAACTATTATAATAAGACACTTTTATCCTCCTGTGATCCAGTTCAGTAGATAATGGCATAATACAATGCATCATATTCACTCCTGTAAAGCGAGCGTGCAGAAGGATGAAAATCGGTGACACAGCAGCAGTGAGACAGAGGGTTCTGGTCTTGCGTGTTGCTTAGATTTTTTGTTGCGGGAGTTTATATTCACATGAGTAATTCTACACTTTTGTACGAATATGAAACTGACCATAACTCATTTTTAACCACTCCGACCCCCCCCCCCCCTACCAGGGACAGTCCCCTTAACCCAGTACTGCTGGGGACACTATGTATGTATGTGCCATGTTCGTTATGAGTTTAGTCTATTGATTGTCTTTACACTAAGATGGCTCCACAGGTAATTAGTCACCAATGAGCCAATTACTAGTATTTTCTAGCTCACCAGTTTACCCTTTTCTTTTTTTATATATACATATATTCTCTTTGATCTTATATTGCTGTCAGTAATGCCAATAACATTATAATGATTGCAATGTCTTTAATAATGATAATTATAACAGCATCTAGATAAGAAGCATTTGTTGTTGTGGAACCATCTATGCATAAAGACATTTCACTAAACAATACTACAGCGAACACTACATTTTCCTTTCATGAATGAGTTAAATAGTCTTCTAGAAAGATATTAACCACATGTGGATAGTCTAGAGGTATCCACACAACACCCACAGATGGGTTTATTTTTTCCAAATACTGATTTTAAGAAAAGATGTTTGGTCTTATAAATTGTTGGTAAAGGCTGAAAATGTATGTATTTCTCATTGATTGACACTGTATAGGTTTAGGTCGGTGTGGATGCTGGTGTCTGAGATTCATGATGAGGGAGTCACCTATGTGCACATAATAAAGTAATCAGTTTAAATTTAATGATAGCTTCAGTTTATAAAAAGATGTAACATGCAAAGTTTGGTTTGGACTCTTTTACCTAATTTGGTAGTCATTTTGCAAAGTTTCAGCATCCAAATATCTCTTCTTTTTAGAGGTAATGTATATCAGCATGAAATTATTAAAAAAAAAAATTATGTAGGTCTTTAAAAAAGAAGAGTTTTATATAAAGGGTCTAACACAGCTATGCTGTTAACAGGGAGGATATCCAGAGACTCGTATGAATGGAATGAATAACCCAAGGTGCAATGGTTTCGTTGTCAGAAACCGAGATCAGCTGCAAGCAGTTCCTCATGCAGAGACGAAGGTAAGTCTATGTTAAGTTTGCTTTAGTTGTAAATTGGTACAAAAAGATCACGCATTCACATATTTAGGAACTCCAGCCTAACCAAGGCAATTTTCTTGTTGGCAGGGTTTGTCGTCAGAGGAGAGCGAACGGCTGGTGATAGGTGCCAGCAGCAGCAATGGTGCCATGAGCATGAGTGTCCTCCCCCAAGTTTATCAAAATCATAGCCAAGAGCAGAGGGAAGCTGAACAAGGTGGCAGTGAGCCAAATCATTCTCAAAGTGGTACATTACCTCCATCTCCACGACACGAACACAACCATAGTGGAGCCTCACAAACTGGGCTTGCCAATCTCACTAACCTCACTACTCTAAGTACCACGGAAAGTGATGTGGAGATGGAACCGGAGAAAATGATGGCAGATAGTGTTGGCTCCCAGGATGCGAGCACTCCATACCAACACAATTCCCATCATACTACGAGTGCAACAAAAACATCATCCCCGCAACCCCCACTCACAACAGTGCAGTAGCTACGTAGGTGCCTGGGTATAGTGCCCAGCTACCCACCCTCGCAGGCCCCTATCACGGAGAGTCTCCTCTGGTCTGATGCGGGTATTGATACGTATACAAGGCCTGGCCCAGCTGCTGCGATGGTATGTGGCAAATTTGCCCATCCAGCCCACAGTGGAATTGATGCGTGTGCCTTGCTCCAAGTGTACAAATGTCAGTGTGGGTACTTGAGACCATCATATGAGCGGGGCTGGGTCTGGCACCACACTGTAGCCACTAACAGCTAGTTGTTAGTTGGTGTGTACATTGTTGCGATCATGGATATGGCTCTCAGTCACACAGTATGGGCTCAGTGTTCCCTGACAAACAAGTCGCGGTACAATTATTTAACCGAGGCTGAGTGAAAGGAGTACAAATTATCATTTTTCCTGTCATTTTTTATCTGTAAATTGTGACTTGAGAGCTGTGTCCAGGGTGCTCCCTCATTTCTCTGACGACAAGGTATCAGGGATTATCCTGGCAAATAACGGCATACCTGCCCCTCCCCCCCGCAACCATACAGCCCCAAAGATCCCTCTCACGTCTTCACCACCTCAGCGTCTCGCCATATTTGTATCAGGGATGGTAATCTCTTCTCACCTCTTTTGATAGGACTGTAATACACCTTTGATTCTGACATGTTTGATTGGTCTGCTGTTTTATATAACATACAGTAGTACAAGAGTAATGGGTTAATACTCCTTTACATGTAAATCAATTTTAGGCAGCAGTTACATTATAACATTTATGTGTTTTTTTGTTAGTTTTTTGTTTCTTGTTTCTTACTGTTAATCATTGCAGTCTGAAATCAGGGAGATTCATACCAAGAGCATCTACTAAGTGCAGAAAATGGGAAGATGATTACTTGGTGACACCAAGTCAAAAAACAAATATTAAGAATAAAACGAGAAGAAAATAGGGGTTTATTAGACTCAGAGGCAGATATTTAAAATCATAATAGTTTAGATATTGTATCTCTTGTGTCTGTTTCCGCCTAACAAGCAACAGGTGTCAGGTCATTAAATGGTGAACATCATGTAATCATCCTCTCTCTCTTATGTACCACAAGATCACATGCAGTGCTTATAACATAGCAAAGCTAGCTGAACAACAATTTACCATGTTATCAGCCCTTTCAATGTGGGTGAAGGATTGAATACATGCCTAATTTCAATTGATGATTTACTTGTTTAAGATTTATGTAGCAGAAATAGTTTCTCATAGACACAATAATTCTCAAAAGAGTGCTATGCTCATTTAATAAATTACTGTGATATAATATGTAGTGAATAACATGTAGTTGCTAATTGAAATTGATAGCATAACCTTATGTTTATAATTTGCATGACACAAATTTGAAACAGTTTGCATCAAAATTTTGGCAACAAGTCCTGAGGAAGTTTTCATGGTCCTTCACCCACATATCCATATTGCATTCCATACAGACTTCTGGTAAGTGGTGCTGTACTACTTCTCTAAATTGCTACCGTTTAGTCACCTTGTGCCACTCCGATTCATTCACAAACATCATCTCACTCCATCTGCACATCATGTTTTCCAGCTGGATGATGAAGTTCATGCAGTATTCAAGGCATAGATTGCGAAAACAGGTACATACTGACTGATTAGCGGCAATTTTAAGTAGTACTTGTATCATCCGCCTCTCAGTGCAGAGCCCGGGCTAACCTCTTATCCAAATACATCACCACAGCATCTTCACAGCCCTGCTTATATAATGTAATGTTGCTCCTAGAAATCTATGGTTTGTACAGCAAATTTAATATAAATGATTTTTAGAATTATATATATGTATATGTGTGTGTGTATGTATATACAAAATGTGTGTTTGCATGTGTGTTATGTGTGCGTACTTGCGTGTGTGCATGCTTGCATGTGTGCGTGTATGTGTGTGTGTTAGTGTGTGTGCATGCGCGTGCATGTGTGCGTGAGTGACATACATATACATACTCATGCACACATACAATATACATACACATACTCAAGCACACATCCATTACACACACACACACACACACACACACACACACACACACACACACACACACACACACACACACACACACACACACACACACACACACACACACACACGTTTATATATATGAAAATATGTATGAATATATATATATATATGCTGTACACCTCTAAGAATATATATAGATACACACACACACACACACACACACACACACACACACACACACACACACACACACACACACACACACACACACACACACACACACATGTAAATTAGGAACTTAATACACTCCATTGAATTATAAGACACATGTATTTCAGTAGATGTTTATATATGTGCAGTTATCACTGATACTTTTCCAGAAATACAACTTTATATACATTTACACATGTATGTATATTCATACATATACATTAATGCTGTTTATCAGGAACTACGTGAAAACGTATTTGTTAAACGGCTATCTGTACTGATTTGCCTTATTAGAAAATTGTTCAAACATTCAGGGCAAAAGGTGTATGCTTGTAACATACATAGGTGTGGTGCCATTGGCAAATGTTGGAACCTTCCTGCTGAAGTCCTATGCAGCACCTGCCCCTGTGTGCCGTTGTCGACTCATACCTAGCTGTCTGAGATGGGAGTTTCATACATAAGACTTGTTTTAATATTTAGTACAAATCATATTCCATTTACTAACTATATACACTGGTTAACTCAATCCCAAGTAGGACTACTGAAACAATCTCAGTGCTTTTCTCAATCTGCGGTTGTACAGATTGTAATAAGTCAACCATGCAGCACTCTGAGTAGTCAGACCACTGCTCTCAGCATTTCTAGAATTCCCTCATGGTTTTGTATCAAAACTTGACACTAAGAAAGGGATGTGGTGAATCAACTGGCTGATGAGCAGGAGATTGGCTGTGCAGAGTGATGCGAACCCCCTTCCTCCCAAGTAAGAAACATAGCTCAGGCTTTTACCTCAGTTACTGTGTGGAGCTCCAGTTAATGACAGCGTGCGGAGATACCCGATATACGTATTTGTTGCCCACTGAAGAATATTGTCTTTATTATTATGAACTTATGTTTATCTCACTGCTAAGTTAGTTTTGTTAGCAGAAAGGGTGCCAACATTAGCGGCTCAGGTGAGGGATACTTTGCACTCTACAGCCAGCCACCCCTGCTTGACGGCCTACTAGAACTAGTACTCACACTACACTGCTGAAAGGAAAACTGTCATTAGAAAATTATATGTGCTTTTAATATATTCTCTTTCTATGTTACACACACAGTCATTCACACTCATATATACATACACCTTAAAGAAAACTTTTTGTGATTGGTTAGCATGAATACACACATTATTCATGAATAAGATGGAACCCTTGAGACTATGTAAAATCAATTACTTTAGCATCAGGAAGAACATAACCAAAAGATTAAATCAAATGAAATCCATGTGAAAGTAATTTGAAAATAAATTCTCATCTCTTTGTGTGTGAGTGAGTGAGTGAGTGAGCAAGTGAAAGAGAGAGAGTGAGTGAGTGAGTGAGTGAGTGAAAGAGAGAGAGAGTGAGTGAGTGAGTGAGTGAGGCTGGGATTGTACAGATGAATGCATCTGTAAGTATGTTTATACAGCCTTGGTCGTGTGTACATGCATAAATATATGTAACTCTGTAAAATATGTAACACGTGTGGGTGTGTGGGTGTGAGAGAGAGAGAGAGAGAGAGTGCGAGTGAATAAGTGCATTAATTTAAATTTTAAGTGTATGTTTCATATTGATAAATAACACACTCCTCTCTAATAAGCAAACATTTATCTGGAAAGAGTAGTTTTTAAAATTATGATTCTTATCCTGTGTGTGGAGTTTGTGATTACAGCTCTAGTGGGCCAGGTGTGGCTGGATGCATAGTGCAAGGGAAGAGCCCTGCTTCATGCACATGTTTTCTACCTCATAGAGGGCGCAGGTCAGGTGGGGCAGGGACCTGCTGTTTACTCTCCACTCTGCGAGGTCAGGTGGGCAGGCTCTATGGGTTTGTTTCTCAGGGAGCTCAATGTACAAACACTACACACCATAGTGTCTGCCCACTCGGCCCCTTACCCCACCCAACCCTCCACCTCACCCCTAATTCCCAACCCCAATCCCCCACCATCACTCACTGCACACATCCCTACATGCCATAGTCTCCAAGCAGTTCCTGTCACTACCTCCAGACAGCTCATGTGCACGTACATCCCACCCAGCCACCATGAATATAACTTTTTTTTTTCTTCTTTTTTTTTTTTTTTTTTTTTTTTTTTTTCTTTTTTTTTTTTTTTTGTTACATTTCTTATCTGTGCTCTTCTGTATTTTTGTATGCAGCCCCTCAATAGAATTCCTTTGTAAATGATAGTTATGAATTATGTTGTTTCCGTACTCTTTGTGTATCCAATGAATTTTTTATTTTCCTAATATCATGCTACCTCATTCTTTTGTATGATGAGTGAACATTTAGCATTGCATCTCCCCGTGCTGCATGTGTATGATAGCTCAAGATAATAGATAAAACCGCTCCTCTGCCACTCCCTCGTCCTCAGCCAAGAGCGCATTAACACAGCTACTTCATGATAACCAGTCATTATTTCGTCAATAGGATGTATCTTGTATATCATGTTTATTATGCACCCATTACAAGCTGGATGGCACTGCAGGCTGCCCTTAGCTGTTTCTACCCTCCCCTATGTAAAAGTTTGCCAATTGCCACTCAGACAAGAAGTAGTTTTTTCATAGCTAGGGCAGCCTCCCATGCCTTTGATAGGGTAAGGACACAAATGAATGAATTTCTAAGAAAATTTCACTCCTATTATTGTAAAGGATTGAAGTTTCTTAAAAGATTCTGTATGTTTGCAAATTACTCTAGCCACTTGGGGGTTTGGATCCCTTATCCTACAATGCCCCATCATTTATTGTAGTTTTAAGATATCGTACAAGTTAACATGTACACAGGGTTGGAATACATTTTGTACAATAATTTAATGTATTGAGAAATGTCTTGTGCTCATTTCTATTTGTAAATATTGTAGTGACACTACTTACCATGTACAAGGTAGTGGAAGTTATTGGCTTAGGTAGAAGTGAGCTAAAGTTAAGCCTGTTATTTGCATACTACTGGTTGATTACAGTGTGGCTAGAGCACAAAAAGGTGACACTTTTCATCACCATCTTAATAAGGGAAAATTCCCTGACATGTGCGCCATGGTCAGCCATTTATACAACTCTAGGTAACATCTCAGTGTGGTTAGTTTTCACATTTGTAATTGAGTGGAAATGAGCCATGAGAACCCACTAAAACATGGAAAATTGGTTGAGCAAGTCGCAAACGTCAGGGGGATGAATAAGCAGCCCAGTCTGCAAATCATCTCAAGATGGAACCAGCAAACCCGGCACTAAACACCAGAACCGGTATTGAAAAAAAAGGAATATATGAAAAAATAAAGACGAAGGAAAACCTGGAACAATACTCCTCTGCCTGGGGTATCTCACACATGAGATACTTCCTGCCAACATCTATTTGTTTATCACAATGTACAAATCTATTCGGAGGTGCTACAGTCAAGTGCTCAGTAGGTAGGCCTATTTCAGGTAGCCTAGTCTGTCCTCCACCTGGTCCACCTCCATTGGTTATTGGTTCTCCATTTATTTATTTGATTTACATTTTTGGTTTATTTTTTCATAGTCCACACCTCATTCTAAATTCAGTGTTGGGGCATGTGATAAGCAAAGTTGTTTGTCTGATCCTTCATTTTCTAAACTGGTCCCAAATCTTATTAATTGTGATCACATGATTCAACACATTTTTCCATCAACTATTATACTTATTTTTTCCGGATGATCATGTGCATTCAGTTTCCATTGACTGGATTGTGATTTGACTCTTTCTGGGGTCAAATTATTTCACTTTGTTTTATGGATTTCCACTTGGTCACAGGGTTCACCATTTGTTCTTCGGTCTGCCACCGTTTTTCATTGCCTAGCCACTTACACGATGCAATATAGTTGCCATCGAGTCATATAATGACATCTTATTCATCAGGATACACTATTTAGCTTCTCTAATGGTCCTGCCTAAGTTTCATTGCTATGGCAATAAACAGAAATTTTGCATACTATGATTCAATAGTGACCAAAACCTTTTTGTGAATCAAGTAAAGCCACTGTGTCAATTTATTTTATTTTTTCCTTCATCTGTTATAAGAAGGCTGACAAAAAAAAAGAAAAATATCAGTGAATGCTTGTTGAACCCAATGCAACTTGGCCAATCTGTCCTTCAACTTTTGAAATGAGCACACTGGGAATAAGCTATTGTAACTTTTGTGTGGTATAGTAGCTTATCAATGTAATCTGTCCTGTGGTGTGAGAATCTGTGGACCTTATATGCAAGCTCTTCAACATGTAGTGTCATGTGAGCTTTAAACCCACTGCTGGCCTTCTCGACCACAGTTGATACTGAATATTAGCTGAACATCATGTATTTCAGGAATTTTGAGAAGTCGCTTATATAGAAACATGGAGATCTTTGCCTTCTGATTATTCCTGAAATTTGTGATTTTCACGGAACTTTGTTTATCAGGCCCACTCCTGAAGCTAAAGATTCAAACACCAAAGGTAAATATTTTAAGAGATCTGATGTTATGTGTACGGCACTGTGTGTTTGTTACAAGGTTAACGGTTATGAGGCTAAAAGAATGTAATCTGAAGCTTTTTTTCTCATTCTTTTGTAAGATATGTAATGTAATTTTAATTGGCATTCTGTAAAAAAAAAATTTGAACAAAATCTGTGATCTTGTGATAAACAGGTGTCTGTCTGAAACTTCTGTATAATATTTAACCGCATAGCTCAGGTTGTCAGTGTTGTGGTTTTCATCAACATGTTTTGCTGAATGGTACCATCAGTCACTACTTAGAAAGAGGATTATGAGAGGGTTCATCAGGAACAACAACTGACTAGAATTTTAATTGCTCACCTAGACAAACTTGTCAGTAGTGACTAGGGTAATGAAAGACGGGTGGGGCAGGAGAATGTGCTAGTCACCAGTGGAAGATGATAGTCTCTGAATGTCAAGGCAAGTCTAATGACACCTTTGTAAGTTTGTCCATTGGCACTTCCTGTCCCTACATATTGTTGAGTTCACCAGTTTGGGGGATTTAGCATCAGGCTTATATCTCAGTTGCTGACCTACATGATGAGCCTAATTTGACTTCCACAAAACTGTTGAATAACCCTAGATTTAACAGATCAGTTTTCCATAAAGAGTGCAGGGGACAAATTGCAGCAGATAATTTTAATTGTAAACCTTACCCTACCTCGTAGGTGATGTCTTGACTTGCGACCTCAGTAAACACATTTTTTGTAATTTATTTATTTTATTTCTGTCATTTGTGTGAGTGTGGGCACGAAATGGAATCTTTTAGTGATGGCAATAATGAAAGGTGAATGATGTATGAAGCAGTATGTGTAGCCGTGGATAATCTGTTATTGTATCCCATGTGCTGCAAGCATGATTAAAGATCATAAGCTGATCACAATCAGTTTGATTATTACTGACTTTGCTGGTAAGGACATCACTGTATTTGATATTTTTTTCATAGCTATACAAGTCAAATAAATTAGTCTTTTAGTAAAATTGGAGTATGCTAGATGTGAGATGGTGTCGGAGCAGTAACAAAACCAGCCAACACCACCTCAAAGTCTAACTTGATTATAGAGTAACATATATCAGGTTATTTTTGTACCAGAAAACTATGGCCTCCTCACTCATTCTATTTTGATTTGAGTTTATTTCCCTTTTATGTTATTGTGTTTGAAAATTTCCAGTATAACACTTTCAATAGTTCCTGCCCCTCTTCTGAACATGTAGTGAGGCGCAGCAAAGCAGTACCTGCAAGCAAACAGGTATATATATATACATATATATTTATTTATTTATATATATATATACTCCCAAACCAGTGAAACTCCATTCCGGTGATACTTTATTTGTTCCTAACGATGGTCGTCCCAGTAACTGCTCAGTCCTGGAAAGTGTGAGGAGGCTGAGGCATGTTGCACATGGAGATACAGCCAAACTACGTTAGTCCCAACACAAAGTATATATGTAATGGCTCTTTCTTGTTCCATTCAATATTATAACATTAAATTCTTACAATGCCTTAACAAATGAATGCCAGAATTAAAATAATAATAATAATGGTAATAATAATAATAATAATGATAATGTGCCACTGATTGAAGGGGTTAACAAGTTTGTACTGTGAACAAAACTCAAGTCCTTGGTTATGAACAACAAAAAGTGGGAACCTTGGCTAAGGCTTCCAGGCGACAACACCGATGGTGACTCCTTAGCACGTGGCCTAAGTATAGCATCGTTTCCATCAGAACACAAATTATTTGTACTGTGTTATATAATGAATCATTGCATAGACTCTTTCAGACTGTTCCCAAGAAGATGAAAAATAAAATACAATTAAATACAAAAGTAATGATTATTATCCAAAGATGTTGATAGTGACCATATTTAATATATTCTCAGTTTACCCAGGACCTGAAAGGAATAATAAAAAGCAAAACACTCCTAAGGGTTTGCCACTACCTACAGGAGGAATTATATTGGAAAGCAATACTGATACTCTCAACATTTACTATAGTTACCCACGTAGGTAGCAAAGAAATAGATGGCACTAAAAATATGTATATGCGAAATAGTCCATTCGTGTCTTCATTTTAGGTAATAGTGATAAAGAATTTGTCAAAACGCAATGGTGTGATAGGCCTAATTACGCATTTTATTTTTGAACAGTTGTTTGCTGTTTAAAAATTGGATCACTTAAATAATTTATCGTTAAGATCACCACTGACATTATGAATTTTATTATTATTGTTTTATGCCTTTTTATAGTTTGTCGTATCACCACCATCGTCTTTTCACTGCCGTCCATTTAAAACTGGAGTAAACACATTAAAAATGAAAGTATTAACAAAATAAGAGATTTCGACTTTTATATTAAAACTAACATTAGCAGTGTGGATATTACTATATATATTTCACGTGGATTCTTGGGATGTGGTTAAGCATTCGAATAAATTTCATCGATTAGTCCGTTTCGTTATATAGCATACTACTTATACTCGCTGGGTATTACGCATTCATCATTTCACTGACCGTCACTAAAATGAGATGCCCATATTTCAGTATGAACAAAATGATTTATGTGGTCTGATATTATAGGAATTACATACTGTCAAAGTCATGAAGAAAGAAAGAAAAAAATATCTCCAATGCATGCCTACATAGCCAAAGGATATACAGTTCGTAAAGGGAAAGAAAAGAATAGAAGAATGTATTGAATATTGTACATTATCTATACGCCACAACGCACAGCAACACACGCACACGCGCACACGCACACGCACGCACACACACACACACACACACACACACACACACACACACACACACACACACACACACACACACACACACACACACACACACACACACACACACACACACACACACACACACAAAACAAACAAACAAACACATATACACACTCATACACACACACATGCGCAGAGCAGTATAAATACTTCGTGTCCGCAGTGATACCCAATCGAATAATGAAAACAGTGTTTGATTTGGGACACATTTATGATTATGTACCTCTACACATGACACTTAAACCAATAACACAAACAAGCACACAAAAAGCAACCAGACAAGCCTGCATTTGTCAGCCCTGCAACGCAACTGCTAGCGGACCAAAGGTTAGTTTTTACCCATGTTCGAGATTTATTTCGGCTAAGCTTTCATCTGATTTTTCATTTTAAGAAAAGTTTCGTCATGCAAGTTGAGAATAAGGTGGTATATGTATCTCGCAAGTGTGTGTGTGTGTGCTTATTTAAGTATATGTGTATATATATTTTTTATTCACTTATTTAATTATCTATTTATCTATAAATACAAAAAAATAAAAATCAGCGAAAAATTAGTAATTCCGTGGACCCGTCAAACGATAACTTTCTGTTCCCTTACGACGGTTTCAATTCGTGTTGGAAGAGAGGATTTTTGGAATCTGTCCTTTGCTGGTTGTGATTTCCTAACGACAGGTAGAAGCGTTTAAACTTTTCCGCTGCACGCTTGGCAAGTCTATCTAAGAGGTAAGCACAAGTAGAAGAGCTGGACACATGAAATATTCTGATTATCCAATTCCAAGCAACGTGAAAAACGAAAGGGAGATCGAGGTTGACCGCAGTAATTTCCCTTTCATTTCATTTTTATGGCCGTGTTGTGCAATAGCATTGATATGCTTCAGACACTGGTAAGTTAGATTCTGAATTATTTACTTACATAGCCATACGTAATATACAGGTTAGAGCAACTAAACGGCTTGAGAGCAGATTTTTTGTTATTTTTCATTGGTCGAATTTTGACAACCTTTACTTTTCCTTGATACGCATTTTAACGTCTCATCTCATTCTTTATTTCTTCAACTAGCTCTTTTATTTGCTCCTTTATTTCAAGGCCTACAACCATAATGTATAGACAGCTATATTACATAGTTCTCTGTGTATACAAATGCAACGAGCTAAAATCAGTAAGGTGATCATTATCCAAAATTGAATTGAGTTATTACTAGGTAGCTGTAAAGGAGAATCGTGAGCTAGAGTGACTAATAACTAAACCACGTGTATATTTATTGCTCTGTTAACTAGCATTGATTGATTGATTGTTGAGGGCTAGGACTCTGACCAATTAACAGAGAGAAAGAGAGAGGGGGAAAGGAGGGGAGGGAGAGATAGAGAGAGGGGGAAAGGAGGGGAGGGAGAGAGAGAGAGAGAGACAAAGACAGCGGCAGCGCGCGTGTCTGAACACCTGTTTGTTTCAGCGCTTAATTAATTAACAAACTTTTCTCATTCCCCGAATGCTAGCACACTAGTTTGACTACTTTAAACTCTGATTATTCAATTGCTTGGTCGTTGCGCTGACTGACTCCAATCACCAGACTAACATTCAGGTTAACTTACTAGTTATTGGTTGGTATACAGAGTCGGAGATCGATTCGGCCGGAGTGTTAGAAAAAAAAGATGAATCACTAAATTTTGAATGTATGCACATGTATATAAAAGTACATCATGTGCCACTGCGGTGTACATGAAGCGTTTGCCCTTCGTGTGAGGAGGTGA
>NW_020872726.1:750265-785265 GCF_003789085.1 Penaeus vannamei | reverse complement strand
GATTTCATAACCACATCCAGACCAAGATACTTTATGAGCAACATTCCCGCAACAGAGTATCGAAAGAGTTGCTCAGAAGTTGAGGAATAATCCAAATTTGTTTCGCAATGTTTACTCAAACATTCTGAGACAGGATTTTGTGTTTCCCTGTTTCCTACTAGATATGGGAAACACAATACAAGGTTTCCAGCAACTTGACTCATGCTCCATTGGTAATAACTGGTCCGTAATCTACATGTGTGAAATTACATGTATACTGCAAACTCAGCACTACATATTTAAAGCCAAGTCCTGAGTCATTGCACAAGTAGAAAAATGAAAAAGCCTTCAAAAAAAAAAAAAAAAAAAAAGTAATATATCATGCAGATGTATTGACTCGCATAGCTTACTACTGTCAAAAGAAAAATAACTTTTCTGGTTGCCTGTCACAGTTGTATTGACTCACATAGCTTACTACTGTTAAAAAGAAAAAGAAATGCTATAGCCTATCATGCAAATACACATTCTTATGTAGTTTAGAACTTTCTGCAGCCTTGTATTTTATATTTTCCAGCATATGCTGCAGTAGCCTCTTCCTTGAGTGATATTACAGTGATGAGCACTATTACCGCACGAATTTCAGAATGATCTGGATGTGCAGTAGTGTGTAAAACAAATCAGATACAAAGTGGTGCAAATGTTTCATGACTGTTAAACAGTAATCGCTAGACAAAGTTTCTTGTGTTTTGCGACTTTTGCAACAGTCGCAAAACTGTGTAGCAACAAATTTGGAATACTGCTAATTTGTAGCGCAGCTGTATCGGGATAGTACAGATACATTGTTGCACAACTGTTTTGATACAATTTATCTTGGTCTGGACTAGGTTTGTTATGTCTTTGTAATGTAAATGCCCAATCTTGAGTATTAGGCTAAATAAAATTTTAACAACCTTTCCCTGCATGCTTATTGAAAGATCACATTTCTATCTCTACAGGTGCCGGGCGACAAATTCAGTTGCAGGAAAAGAACGCCACAGCAACGGCATTTCTGTAACAGTACTGGAAAGGGGTGAGGGGGACAACTACAAACTCCCCTCCTTCTCTCCCTAAAGACCTGTTCGAGTTGTGCAGGGGGAAAATGCAATCATCGAGTGTCTTGCAACAGGTGTGCCACTCCCAACAATCTCATGGACAACGAAAATGTAAGTACCAATACAAATGCCTCTGTTGTATTATCATTATCTCATTGTGTAATTCTTCAGCTTCCAGATGTATATATTTGCAGTTGGATGTATAGAATGTACTGTGCTGATTTCTTCTACTGTATGATATTTTCCATTTCAACAGTGAATGAAAGTGCGGGCTGGAGGACTTGAAGATGGGAGTCAATGTGTATCCATGATTGGGCAGGAACACTTGTTCTGTCCAATGTTCAGAACACAAGCTCTGGACGTTATGCTTGTACTGCAAAGTCGTATAACCCAAACACCAAAAGAGAAGCCAGTGTTTCTAGGGTATGTCTCATATTCTTTTTGTAATTATGCATAGTACACAAACACACTTCATCATTCATATGTGCACACATGCATAGACATATAAATGTTTCTTGTTTTAGTATGCATATTTACACATTTATTTTTCTATGTTATTATTAAGATTTTGTGGTGATTAATGTGTTTAGATTGATCACTGATGTGTTTCTCTAATGAAAGAAATTTTGCTTGTACTTACAGGAAAGAGAGTTAGATGTGATGACCCCACCTGAAGTCATTGATTCTCCAAAGCCCGTAAATACCTTGTCAGCCAAGACAGCCCGTCTAAACTGCTCAGTAACGGGTCATCCAACTCCCCGCGTCATATGGTACAAAAATGGGCGGCCTGTCTTCATTAAAGGACGGATTGTTCAGTCAGACACCAACCAGCTCCTCTTCTACAATTCAATAACCGCTGACAAAGGAATGTATCAGTGCCTCGCTATCAACGATGCGGGATATGCGTAAGTGTTGCTTAATTTGATATAGCTGTTGGGGTACTCAAGTAACTGATTTGTTGAAAAGCATGAAAGTAGAAAACACTTCTGTAGAACTTAATATTGATTACAGCAGTACTATTTCATCATGGATTATTTGTATCTAGTAATGTAAAGGTAGTTTTATTATCTGTAAAAGAAGTATGAGATCGTAATGCCCTCTAGTTATCTCTATAACATTTGACTCTTGATCCTCAGCTCAAGTTGGGCCCACGTGGTAATCAACTCGTCAAGAACCAACCAGAACCACCCAGAACTTAAATTATGTAGTTCTTTCGTCTACCTCGGTTCTCCTGACATGGGATGCAGTCCACCCACTCAACGGCAAGATCAAAGCCTACTCAGTACATTATGTTGAATCTGGTAATTCTCTTTCCCTTACTCGTTGCTGGTATATCTGCAGCATATCATCATGGATTATGTTCCAAATATTCTTAAAATTTGTTGATGATATATACTCCTCTGTATTTGCCCTCCTCTGAATGAATATGTATCTCCAATACAGAGAGCAGTGCAATGGAGAGGCAGGAAGTGTCACTAAATACATCACTCCTTCTAGAAGGTCTCAAGCCCAACAAAATTATACAGCCTTTGTTAGAGCCTACAGCAGCTTCCCTTCAGAAATCTCAGAAAGCCTGGTGTTCCGCACAGCTGAGGATGGTGAGTAAGCAGTGGTTTTATTCATGAAATTCCTTCTAGGAGTAATTAGGTATCAGCCACATAAGGAGGGATGATACAAAATATTATGAACAGATTTTTATTAAATTTTTGCCAGAGATGTGTCTTACCATAACTCAGATGTCTATAAAGTTTGGTAGTGATTTTTTTTAAAGGATTCATATGCATTGTGAGATAGATGAACACAGATGTCACTGGTTAATGTAAATCTTCAAGTGTGAATATTTTTATTGCATCAGTGACCCCATTGCATTTGCAGAGGTATGCACTCTGAGTGCTTCTAGTTATTATTATTATTGTTATTATCATTATTATTGTTATTATCATGTTTTTATTTTATTATTATTATTATTATTATTTATCATTATTATTATTTTTATGGTAGTAATGATGATAATGATAATAGTGGTAATAGTAATGATGATGATAGTAATAATGATAATAATAATAATGATAGTAATAGGAGTAATGATAATTAGTGATATTATAGTAATAGTAATTATGATAATAGTATTAATGATGATAATGATAATAATGATGATAATGAGGATGATAATAATGATAGTAATAATAATGAATATGATGAAAATAATGATCCTAATAATAATAATAAGATAATAAAAAAATACAACAATAACAAAAAACAATATTGGTCATAATAATGATAATGATTATGATAATAATGATGGTCAATGATGTTGATGATGATAATGATAATGATAGTAATAACATAGTAATAATGATGAAAATTATTATAATAAAAGTCATTATTAAAATTATAACATTGGTGATTTTTATGTTAATGATTATGGTAATGAATATATTGATATTATTAGTATTGATAATGACAATAATAATGATGATGAAAAGAATAAAAACAATGATGACAATAATGATGATAGTGGTAATAACAGTATTGATAATAATGATAATGATGATTAAAGTAATGACAATAAGGATAAAAGGAAACAAGGATTGTAAGGAAATGATAGTAATGATAAAACAATAATAGTAACAATAACAATGATAATGATAATAATGATGATGATGATGATGATGATAGTAATAATAATGATAATGATAATAGAAATTATAGTATCAATTGTAATGATATTAGTGTTAATGATAACGTGTGTAGCTATATATATGATAATGATAATATTAGCAATGATAATAATAGATAATGATAATGTTCATAATAGTGGTAATGATAATAATGATTAACATTAATAATAAAAGAATATTAATAAATTAAATGATTCTATTAATTCAAAGAATTGAAGGGTAAATAATGTCAGTCAAGTGCATAGTTCATGGCTCTTTGGTGAGTAAGTGCTTGTGGAGTTATGTGTAAGAAAGTAGTTTTAAAACAGCTTCAGAGAAGAGTGCAATTTTACTTCCACTCCTGGGATCAATGAGTTAACCCCTTGTTTACTGCAACCCATGCTCTCCCTCTCCCAACCTTTGTCAAATCGAATTCAGAGTCTAGAAAATATTGATAAAAATTGCTCTATTTTTAATTTTATTTCTGTATATTGCCAAATAGATAGATGCGTGTGATTCAAGATTTATTTTCAATAGTAGTATATGTGTACGGATATACTTTACAAGACCTTCAGTATTTCTATTACAGACATTAAAAGTTATATACATACATGGGTTTTCAATCATGGTATCAGGCCTTATAAGTTATGACTTCAAACTAATGGTGAAGTTCATGAATACCACAGAAACGCTTCAATCACACAATCGCTGGGAATCTCAGAGCATGACGTCCAATTAAAGCAAGAATTATGTGCACAGATTTACATTAATATATTCAATTCAAAGATCTGTTTAACTATAACTGCATTGGTTACTTTTCAAAATATATTGTTAAAGGTTATTTATAACCCAGCTGGTGGAAATAACATTCCGCTTACACTATATGATACTATCAATTCAGACTTAGCATTGATATCAAATGTATATTGAAAACAGGCCATTGTATTAGCTTTTGAATTGATACAGACAGAAAGGGAAGTTACACATGTATACATGTGCATTTATATGTTGTTTTTCTTCAAAGGTACTTTTCATAATTGACAAAATTATTTTTCTGTCCTGTAGTCCCTACTGATGTCCCAGCTGTGCAGCTGGTTCCTCTGTCGCCCACAACTCTCTTGGTCAAGTGGACCCCATTGGCACCAGAGCAAGCTCGAGGCACTATCCATGGATACAAAATTCTGTGGAGAAAACGAAACCATCACTACTACCATGTCCAAGAGGTTTGAGTTTATTGAGTTGAAAGTTGACAATAGAAATGAATAAGTTTGATATTTCTTATGTAGCATTTTTGGTGTTCTTGTTACAGCAATAGGCTTAGAGACAGGTGTGAAAGTTCTCCCATTGTGAAGATAAAATCTTTTATCAATAATATTGCCACCCAAAACAGATAGATTGCAAAGTCTTAAGTAGATGCAAATACTACTATAAGAAAACTTGATATTAGTATCCTGCATTATATCATATTATCAGTTTTAGTATTTATCATATTTATTTTAGTTGGACATCTTGGATCATTCTTCTTGTGTGACATCCAGGTATAAGAACACCACAAATGATTAATCAATACATATTTGATATATTTAGATATTTCAAATCTGATTAGTTGTGGAGTTGCATGCTGTCATCTTTGCATGCATGATAGTAACCCTCTTTGGACATGGCATTCCAGCCATTTTAATTGGATAACCTTCCTCACACCAACCATGAGCCTGCTTATGGCACAACCAGTGACTGATCCTCTGAATAGAATAGAACATTTAAAACCAACTGAGCCATGCAGTAACATTTAGGTAATATAATTGTTCATACATATTCCAGGTTTTGGCAGATGTGCACGAGTTTCAGATCACTGATTTACATCCAGGAAAGAAATATGAAGTACAGGTGCTGGCAGCAACAAAGGCTGGGTATCCAACCAAGAGTGGCTGGCCCTGGATACAACAGAAGATGGGTGAACCAACCCAGGATGTACCCTTTCCCCCTGAGGTCACGCTGAAGGTGCTCAATGATACTAGCAGTGATTCAGCAGGAAGGCTGGCAATTAAGGTATGGAAAATATAAGGGTGTTTGTACTGATAATGGAAAATATAAGGGTGTTTGTACTGACAGTGGAAAATATAACGATGTTTGTACTGATAATGGAAAATATAAGGGTGTTTGTACTGATACTAAGACTACAGCAGTTAATTTACATTATTTTGATTTTATCTCTCAAATATTGCAGGTGGACTGGGAGGTTTCATCAGAAAACAAAGTAGAAATTGAAGGTTTCTGGTTAAAATACAAACGGCAGGATCAGACGTGGAATGAACCCATCACTTTCCTACCAACACAGAAATCATATACCATAACTGGCTTGGGTGAGTAAAAATTTGCTTAATCATGGAATTAGGTGTACTATTACTTGTCACAATTTGCAATTAATATATGTTTTATTTGTTAATAAAAGTTACAAGTAAAAGATTGTATACGTACACAGACATATATTTTCATGATACTTTGCAAATGTCTTGCATTTTTATTTAGTTTAACCCACTTAGATTGCTATAATATAAAGTAGCATCATCCAGTTTTAAACTAATAAGATTCTAATGACTAGATGAAATGCAACTTTGTGAATATGAGATGCATCACAAATCACAGATAGATTAGTATGATTCCGAAGTTCATTCTGTTCATAGTTTGGTATTCAAGCCTAGCACTTAACACTCACATGTCCTGCAGATGTATTGTGAGAGATATTGTGGAATCTCCTCTATACTGCTTTGATTTGATATGTGAAGCACATCAAGTGTTAGAAGCTACAAGGTTCTGAAGCTGTTTTCAGATAGTGGAAAGATTTTCAAAGATGTGATCAAGTCAGTCAGTGAACAATGTGAATTAAAAAATAATGTATATATATGATGATGATAACTTTTCAGTACTAAGCCAGATTCCCCAAAGTTAATGGATTGCAGAATTGTTATTGATATGAAGCATAGCTACCAGATTACTGAAATTTGGCTGTTATACCAAAGATTTGTGATGTAAGCAGTAAACTTGGCCCTTCTCTACAGCTGCAGTAATTTACAGAAGTCTATATTTTGGACTCTGTGGGTAGCTAAGAGAGCAGTGGCAAGGGGAAAATATTGTAAAGGCATTTCATTTTCATTTCTTAATTGCTTACCTATACAAAATGACCTGGAAATCATGCATAAGTATGAAATGTCCATCAGAATCTAGGGCAAGTAGGTTTTTCACATCCTCCTCACACTGCTAGTTTGAACCTTTTGCACCAAAAAATTGGCTCACCTTTTTTACCACCTATATGAATTTAAAACAAAAGTTGACTGATCTTTTATTTGTCTCTCTACTTTCTTTATATAATAAGTTTCAAAATTTTTTAGGATTTCTTTATTTTTCATATTCTATAACTGAAAACATGAAAATGGGAAAGATATACCAGCCTAGAAAAAATTCATAAAATGTAAACAGCTTTTGTTTTACTCCTAATTCAAAGAAAATGGTAATCAAGGCTACAAAAATCTGACAGTCTGGATATGGTGCTTACAATGATCCAGATACACAAAAAAAGTCGGAGTAATGTGACTTAAAGTCAATGTAACTACCACATCTAATCAGAATAAAGAAGAAATTGTGAAAAAGATTATAATTTCATTTCGTTTGAGAAGAAAATGACAGTTGTAAGGAGCACAAAAAGGAGGAAAGCCTTACTTTGTCCTCCAAATTTGTAAAATCAGTATAGAAAGGTAAAATAGTAATTAGAAAGTGTACTTTATGTGATTTTTATTATAAGTGATTCATTTAATGTTAATGGAGTTGCAGTAGTCCTCAGTTATTTATTTTGGTGTTATATATAGTAAGAAAGATAAAAACTTGGCAAGCAACAGTGACTGTATTGTATGATGTCTCTGGGGTTTGGTATCTGTACCATCCTCAATAGATGTTAGTTGTGATGCCCAATGAAAAATTAATAAAAGTCAGTTTAGGTCTGTAAGATTTGGTAAAGCAAGCTTTGCAGCACTGCCCTGGCTGAAGTCGCTGTGACAAAGGGTACAGTAAGGTATTTTCCAACAAAGCAAGTTCTTGCATTCAGCATATGAAAGTATAGTCTATTCTTCTTCCTCAAAAAATCTCTTGGTTCTAGCTGTGGGTAATCTACCCTTCCAACAGATCTTATTGACTGTATCTTCTAAGAGTTATAGTATCAATTATTCAGTTGCATTTTGTGCAGTGAAATTTAGCAAAAGTTTTCCATTTGCAGAAGCTGATTGGTATGAAGTCCAGGTGAAGGCATTAAGTGCCAATGGTGATGGCGAGCCGACTGTGAACGTGATTCACACTCGTCTCCCTAACCAAAGCACACAGTTCGCAAACACTACTTCCAGCATTGATAGGGTAAGTATTTTTCATATGTAAGTGAAAATCTTGGTTAGGTCAGTAGGTAATATGGATATTAACTTGAAGGGAAAGTGGCCTATGAGATTTAGTTACCTTGCCTTGGTAACAGATTCATTATAATGATTAAGATTATTTTTCGTTTTTCCTTTCCTTTCATTTTCTTTTAATTTCATCAGATATGTATATCTCTTAACCTATCAAAATATGGTGCCAGCTAAGCTTGAACTTAAATCACTGATTACTGGTTTTGTTTGTTATTAATGTATATTCACCATGATTTTTTAACTTAAGGGGGCCGTCAGGCTGAATTTCAATGAATATATTTATTTATTTATTTTTTTTATTTATTTATTTTTTTTTATTATTATTCTAATCTCCTGTAATCTATTGGGCTTTGGCAATCCATGACGTAATATTCCTGCTAAATACGTAAAAATATAGAAGTATTGACTAAATCTCTGACCCCCCTCCCCTGCTCTCGCTCTGATGGTTGCAATATTGTGTTTGAGCAAATAAACTAAACTAAGTTATTTTTTTGGAATTTTTTGTTTTGTTTGGTATTCTCTTGTAGCTAGCTGGCAACTCTGCTTACTGTATCACCTGATAGCTACGACTAGGAGACAACATTGGCAGTCACCACAAGAGAGTCAGAGGGAGAGGCTGCGCATCAACTGCCTCCTCTACACCCTCACATAGACATACCCCTGATGCGTCTTTATAGCACACTAAGAGGACAGAATTAATGATAGATGTTATTCCTGAAATTGATAAACCTTATGATTTGAAATACATCTCACAATCACAGCTGCAGCAGTTGTTTATTCGCATGAAATGCCTCATGAGGTACTGTAAAGGCACTGCGAAGCATGTGATGGCAAGACTGCATTTCAACAACCATGTACAGTTAGTGCAATTAGTACCTTGCAAATGGGGGTGACCAGGTACCAGCTACACTTCAGAATGCCATGTGAATGCCATATAATGCATCAAGATTGATGCAGAGATCAGAATTCTAAATAAAAAGAAAAAGGGAAAAAAAAGAAAAAAAAATGCTGGAAAAAGTATCCTCAACTTCAAAGCCCAATATCTAAAAACTACACCTTTGTCAACATCTTAATGTTTTTCCATAACTGTTACTCAGGTGATTCTAATGGGATTTAGATAATTTCAAAGCTGAATAAATATGATAGAAGTCCATATATTATGCTTTATATTCATAGGAGTGAACATTTCCAAAAAAAAAAAAAAAAAAAAATCCCACTAAACTAAGAGGAAATTGAAAGATCTATCTATACAAGATTTAGGTATTGATATAGAGTATTTGTGGTATTTTTTTCAACAAGTTTGGTCAATGGATAAGTGTCAAATATAAAATTTTGTGATTTTTAAAAGACTTTATATATATATATATATATATATATATATATATATTATATATATATATATATATATATATATATATAACTTCATTGTTTATTATCTAAATGATTTGAAACTTGGTGGTGTAAATCTCTGTATATATATATTATATATATATATATATATATATATATATTATATATATATATATATATATTATATATATATATATATATATATATATATATATATAATATATATTATATATATATTAATATATATATATATATATATATATATATATATTATATATATATATATATATATATATATATATAACATTAAAAAATCACGAAAATCCGATTATAATTGATGAACTTTGTTCTCGAGTGTGACAGCCCCCTTAAGCAGAATAGCATATAGGTGATATTTATTTGAGCATACTGTAATCAAACTTATGAACCCTTTTTGAAAATTTTCCTCCTTTGCCTTGTATTTCTACTTATTTTCAACTTATTCTAAATTATTTTTTCTCTTAGTTTTTTTTTTTATACATATATAACATAAATGTAATGATAGAAATAACAACTTTTTGAAATATTTAAGTAGTGAGGTAAATAGATAAAAAGATGTATGGCTAGTGATTGACTTGCCATCTAAGCATTTGTGAAGACATCTGTTTATAAACAAAATCAATAGAACAGAACCACAGTGGATAGTGCCTGTACCCAGGTGTACCCAGGACCATTGATAAATGAAAAAAATGTCAAGACATGATAAGTGGTATTGAAAAGGACAGCTAACTTAGTTTTGATTTCTTTCTCTTCTCAACATTTTCACAATTTCCATAACTTGAAAAAGAAATATTACAAGAGTATGTCTTTCAGCTGGAGGCAGATTCTCGGTCTCAGACAAGCGTTCACTTGTCCTGGCGGGTTACAGAAGGTCAGGATGGAGCAGCTTATTACACTGTCAAGTACCAGCAGATCACACATTCACCAAATCCAGCAGAGGCAACATTTGTCCGAAGGTAAATTTTTGTGTTGTTAGATATCATTATTCATATCATAGAAGTATCTTTTTTGTATTGTTCATTCATTTAGGTTTTATAAAATTTCTGTAATAGTAATATTTAAGTGTTTTAATATATTACAGCTGCAATTGAGGAAGGAAGTTCAGCCCTATGTAACAACCTGCCAAAGGTTACATGGGGACTGTTCCTTATATATCAAAGTATTAATAGTTGTCAGATCACAGTCAGATTTTAGTTCTCTTCATACCTTAGTTGAGAGCATTGATATATGGCTAGAAAATAATTTTCTACAAAGATAACACACTAATAATTGAAATTCAGATATAATGCTACCATCATAACAATTAGTTATGATGGAATTGCCTATTATGGATACTATTTAGTCTGAAAATAGTAGTGTTGTTTGAGGTTTATGTATTGAAAAATCAGTAGATCTATTGTAGTAGCACATACTGTATATATGCTTCGGCAAGAGGTCATCTTCATCTTTTCTAGATTTTTATTATTGTTGTAGTTGTTCTGTTGTACAAATAAACCAGGTAGATGTTGATTAAGTGAGCCATCACATTTCATTTATTCCTATATATGCTTTTGCTTCATGAATTAAAATTTGTTATACTTTTGCGGCAAGCCAACTTTTGCGCAGTAATGGTAATTAATAAAGACAGCACTAAAAAGAACTTTGCATGTCAGTTTTAGATATATTAATTCTCCCATTTTCTTGCAGTGACACTACAGAGATTGTAATCACAGGCTTGAAACCATTCAGCACATATGAATTCAGTGTTCGTGCTCATGAATCAGAGAAGACATATGGCCCTTTTAGTCATCCTGTTCAGGCTATGACTATGGGTAACCGTAAGTATTACATATTGTTCAGTAAGTATATGATGAATGCAGGATTATTCTTTGTTTTTTTGTATTTAGCTCAAGACACAAATCTTAATACACATAATCTCTGCCTATCTATTACTTGTACACACATTATGTACTCATACTCAAGCATACTTGGATTCATATACACACAAATGAATAAGCACATGCATATTAACAAGAACGCATTGGACATTTGCATCTTTCCTCACATTCATATGATATGAGGGAATTATGAGAGGGGAATGCTGCTTTCACATGAGGAATGGGCATGGAATATGGGTAGAGCAGGCAACAACACTTGCAAGTTTGCTCAAGGCTTTAAGATGATACAGATTCAAGTCACTACTTTTGGGTTATACAAGTAATAGAACATAGGATCTCTGAGCTATTGAGGGTTTTATAATACTTGTGTAAAGGTTTCCCTGTGGCTTAGAGTAGATAGTCTAGCATAACTTAATGTCTCCAGGAAAATGTGTTCACTGTAGTATTGTTTTATGAAATATCTCTGCACATTGATGGTTCTGCAATTGCTTAGCCACAAAGAGGCAATTACTAGACCTTATTACATTACCTGATTTCACCTTTGCTTGAGTTTCCATGAAAAATGCCTTTTTAAGAATGCTATCAATATTGATGTTGCTATTTTTATTTTAGACTGTATGATTATTTTAGTGTTATTGACATTACTAAGAAATAAAAAATACCGGGAAATAATTTTGAAAATCAAGGAGAAGAGTGAACAGGAGAGGGAAGTAGTACTCATAATTGACTCTTTGGTAACTTTTTACTTGTCGTGCAACCTATGTGCAAAAATAATTAATAAATTAAACTCAAAGTGGGCTTGGTATGTATGTACATGCCATCCACAGCAGCTTCGGGATAAGATGTGTTCAATGTGATACATACATGATTCCACAAACATTTACTTTGTGCTTGTGCAATTTGTTTTTATTTTGAAATATGAATTGTCTAATAATGCAGTACTAGTTGTTACACTCTGTTAATTTGATATTGTATACATTATACAAGTATCCTTTATTTACTTTTTCCAGTCCCATCAGCACCAAAGGACTTCATGTATGAACCTACAGATGCTTCTACTATCCGCCTGAAATGGAGTCCACCAGAACAGTTGACTGGGACTCTGAAGAAGTATGAAATTCTCTACAGTCTGGATAAGCAGAAGCCATTATCTGAGTGGGATGTGCAAGAGGTAGAGGGTGATGCCACAGCAGATACGGTGAGTAGGTGTTACGATGATAAATGGGGAGAGATGCAGAGATAACTCATCACATTGACAATGATTTTGCTATAATCATTAAGAGTTATAGATGTCAGTAAAGTATGTTTTTTACTTAAAAAATAAGAGTGTAAAAGGCATGATGCAACTTATATTTGTGATTAAAATCTTGTCTACACATTGGATATTAAGATGTATGAAAGTTTTTTTTATTGTAGACTGCATTAACATTAATAAACATTTTTTAGTTCAAAAATTTAAAATTGAGTCTTGACTATCTGCACTCTAAATGGAATTATACTATTTCCTATGCATCAAAGGAAGATTTAATCTTGACATAAGTAAAATGTACATAAAAAAAATCCATTCCATATAGCCTCAAAACACCCCTCAAAATTGATTAGCTTAAATGAGGATTATTTAGGATGGAATTAGGATACTCCCCCAAGACATGGCTTGCCCCACCCAAATTACCTAGTTGACGGAGAATATATTTTCAGTAGGTGGCATTTCAGTGGCTAGCAAAGACAGTTGATGAATAGGCTGCTACAGGAGCTTGTTTATTAAGAACAATAGTTTCATTTACAGCTTATTTATTGTACCATTAGGCCTGGGTCAAGTAGGCTTGTATATAAATAACAGGTTATTTGGTGAGGTATTGATGAGGAGAAGGAATATTGTCGCAGCACATTAACATGGTGAATAAAGCACTTTTAACAATTTCGGTGAGGGGGGAGTGTGTTATGTTGAACCCTTTGAATGCTCATGGTTAGCACCATGAGTCTTTTCTCCATAAAAGGGGAAATTAATATTTAACCCTGAGGGTAAGGTTAAATAAAATGCTTGTGCCAAAAATCTCAATGCTGCTATATCCAAATGTGGTGCTCAAAGGGTAAAATAATGTAACAATGTCACTACTTTGGGATTTAAGTATTTCAAACCACAATAAACATTTCAAAAGTTTATCTTACCATTGAGACAGAAAGAGGATACAAATGAAAGCCATGGACATTTCAGTGTTCTTTATAATTATTTTACTTCTTTCAACCCCTCGATGCCAAAGCACTTTTTTTAACACTTGGTCAATAGCCAACTCAAGTCAGCCTGTCTACCTCACAATCATGCCTGTTCCCTTGCATCGCCAGCCCCACTTCAGCTCTTTGGTCAGCCGTTCCATGCTTACAGCTACACAGAAATGCCTCACACACCACCACCTTTAGTTTAGTGTACTACTAGCTCAGTCATCAAACATACTTGGACATCTGTTGACCAAATGTTCACAGGCATGCCCAGAGATAAAGTGCATAAGGCCTGGCATTTCAGGAATAAAGTTTAGGTATCTTAAAGAGAATGAATTTGGCTAGTTCTTTCTTATTTCTGTTCTTTTTTTTCTTAACAGGACTTCATCCACAACTATTTTCATGTACAAAGTTAGATTTTGGAACTGTTTCTGTAAATCAAGTAAATCACAGTAATGGACCTAACATCTTGAGCCCTCTCATAGTCTGAAAAATATGTGTATGTTACTTTGTGCCTTACATGTTATTGTCAAAAAAAGAAATGTTGCTTTTGTGGTGAAGTTATTAGTACAGGCTAGAAATATAGGTTATACAATCAGCTGATAAAATGTTTTGAAAATAATTTTTTTTCTTGAAAATATTGTACTCTAGTCTTTCACCTGTAGAGTCTAAGATCAATTCTTCTTGAATATTAGTAGATTTATTATCTATAATTATGACTATTACCTTTTTGTTTAATTTTTCTTTCTAAGTTCCAACCCTGAAATACATTTGTTTTTCAGCAATACTATATTCTCCCAGTCACCCTTATATGTTGTTTATTTCACTATCATTTCTGTTTATTATTATTTCCTATTTCCCCTTGCAGGTTGGGGGACTTGTGTCGAACACAGAGTATTGGTTTCGCATTCGTGGCTGCTCAGCAGTTGGATGTGGAGAGAGTACCGAACCTTTGTCTGCTACAATACCTGCCATTCTTCCACCTGATCAAAAAGCACCTTCCAGTGAATTTTGTAAGAGTATTTTCATTGTACTCTTTGAGACATATATTTCAAATCATGAATATTATGGTTTGTTTTACTTTATTTTTATTATTATTATTTTTTTATCATGTAACCCTCTGGTTACCAGTAATTAGTGAATATTACTGGTTTAAATTTGTAATATTTATATCCACTCCCTTAAAGTTGATTATGAGGATGTCTTATAGACAGATGTGCCACCCCCATAAAATTTTCCATTATACATGTACTCTCCTTGTAATGTGACTAAATGGAACAGATCAGTTTTTATATGATCACATTCCAGTGCAAGATCAAGTGACTAAATTTATTTTATATATTATTGTTTCAAACCTGTGCTGGTCTTAAGACAGAAGAAACAATATTCAGTTACCAATATGATAAGATTAGTTATGTTAGGCATTTAGTTAATACCATTTGTAATTTGCATATATATATATTTTTTTTTTCATAGAGAAAAGCTGAACCTTCTTCCTTTTGTAATTTTGTTTTTCTTTGTTTAATGCAAAGTAGAATTTACTTGGTTTTACATTTTGATAAAGATTGACTAGAGAATCTTTAACTATTCTCTTCTTGTAAATACATACTATCCAATTAAACAACAGATTGGATTCATTTAACATTATAATTAATTTAGTGTTTTGTATATGTATATAAACACAGAATAAAACTTCTGTATACTTAAGATAAAACTGTTGTTTCAGATCTCATCCTATGCTTGGTTACGGCATTTTTTCTACTTACAATCATTGGAGTTGCATCTTTGTATGCAGTCAAAGTCCGCAACATCTCATCATCCCCGCGGGTTTTGGCATGCAATGGAAATGGCCACATCAATGGCAAACGCAATACACAGGTTGTCAAAATAGGGCAGGCAGATGGTCAGGCTGATGGAGATTGCCAAGAGATGGAAGTATACATCCCAATGCTAACACAGATACCCCCAGACTTCAAGTGCACTCCACTGGATACAAAGGTAAATAGGACCTTTTCATCATTTTGTGCTGCAGTGTCATGGTACAAGTGGTTGAAAAAGTTTGTGGCCAAACTATGATTATCAAGTTGGGATTTTATCTATTAACACTAGTACAGTCAAGTAAAACAGTATAAACCCTGTTGTTAAATATGAAAGAAGTTTAAACAATCTTATTCACCCATATTTTGATATTTGAAATTAAATGTATAAGAAAATATATGATGAAAGAGGCATTCCCCTTCTTAATTTCCAAATCAAATATTAATTTGCTCACTTAGGTTGCAGCGTACACTTGCTAAGGGATAAATGCTTTGTGAATTAAAGAAATAATAATGAATTAAGAAGAAATGATAACAAGTAAGTAGAATATGAAAATGGATAATTGCAGAGGGTCTCCACGATTCATTGCCCCATTATTCATCCTTTCACTCTTTCATCACAGATGATTTGTGGATGCAGTATGAATCGTATTTCATTCTTTAGTTGTTAGGGCTCAGGATTTTTTTTTTTTTATTTATATACATGTCCACAAACACATAGGGAAGTATGGAGAACCAAGAAACAAAAACTACAATGTGAAAATGAATATAAATACAATAAGAATTTAAAGTCCAGAATATATATATATGTGTATATATGTATATATATATATATATATATATATATATATATATATATATATAATTATATATATATATATATATATATATATATATATTATTTATTTATTTATATTTATATTTATATTTATATTTATATATATATACATACACATATATATATACATGTTCCAATACATGTTTACATTCCAGCCACTGAATTTAGAAAGAAAGACTACCCTGCTTTCTTTTTTTAAGCGGAGTCAAACGTGAATGCACAATGATCAGCCTCAACCACTCCTGGGGCTGGATACTCAAACATGTTAAGGCACCGTAGTTTACAGCCAAATGTTCCTATAACCCATACACAGAACAAGGGACCCGCCATATTGGTACTGGTTAAGGCACCTTAGAGTAAGGCCAGTGGAGAGCAGCCTTAGTGAGTTATGGCAAACCATAAATGACATTTTTCAGCCTTAGAACAATTAGTACAACCTTACAATTTGTGTTTTGCTCAATTATATTGTTATTATGTGTGCATAAACCAGTCATGGACAAGTAAATAAGGGAGCAAGTGTTATATTCCAATATAACTTATTTGCCTTTGCCAATAGCTGTGTATCTCACTCCCATCCAAGTGTTGTAGCTGTAAACAAGGAATTATACTAAAACTAGCATAAATACTGTCTTTGCCTTGGATGTAATGGTTTTACTTGTACTCCCATATCTTTGTTGTTATAACTGTTAATGTCATTATTTTCATTATTGTTAACGTAGTTTGTGGTTTTCTGTGAATCACGATGATTCACAGAAAAAGGAGATTACTTTACATATGCAAACTTAGTTAAGACTTTAAAACTTGTTCCAAGTGGCAATTGCTTGGTATGAAAATTCAAACCTAATATTACTCTTGTAATATTATTCATCCTTTTGAGCAAGGTCTTGCTTTCAAGGAAACAGCACTTCATTCCTAAATTTCACTCCGTTAATAAGGTCATTCTTTTTCATTAGGAAGCTTGCATATTTCCATGTTACTAATTTTAGAACATGATAGTCAAAAAAATTCATTATGCCTCAGACTGGAAACTGTGTTGTGTCTACAAACTCAGCTGATTAGCATTTACAGCTTGTGATTGGTCAATATTCTATAAGAACTTCCTGAAACAGCAGCTGTGATTGGCCATTGAAGATCTGATGCCATAAGTGATTTGCGGTGGTGCAGGGTTTAAGGCAGGGAGAAGGCACTGTAAAAAACATTTGTGTATAGGAAGCTAAGTCTGAGATACAGTGCTCTAGGCTAGCCGTGACTTAAGGCGCCACAGGACAGTTAAGGACTCCAACGTGCCTTAAGTTTAAGGCTCTTTTGAGTATCCGGCCCCTGATTCCTAGAGAAGAAACTTGGTAAAAAAATAAAGATCTACCTGTGCAAAGACCACCTCTGCGGGGCCAAGGTCGGAAGTCACCCCTCAGTTAATGAGACAGTGATGTCCTGTCACATTTAGTAATTGTGGGCTTCCCTGCATATGCAGTACTCACAACCTCTTTCATGATGATACCCTGTAAACTCATGTTATTCATAATAATTACACAATGTTTTACAACATCTGACATTTGCAATTATCTATGAGGTATTACTCCATTTAGGCTTTATCAGGGTTGCAGCTTCCTGACAGATATGAAAGTAGCATACATATCAAACAAGGTTTTATAAGTATTACATGAAATATATGTTACATTAACATTTCATGATTGAACTAGAGAGAACTAATGAATATATAGAGCATCTGTTTTTGCTCTTCAGATGAACAAACAGTGAGGTTTGATAGTAATTGACTTTTGACTGTTATGAAAAGGAAACATAAATATAAGCAATTATATTGTATATATGTTCATTTTTATATTTATTTCATTTATTTATCTATTATCATTTTATTTTATTTAATCTTTTTTGGAACATTATTTCAGTATTTAAGGAATATAGATATGTGAGGGCATTAACATTCAATTCAGAAAAGAATACATACAATGTCATTTTTCCTTGTATTTCCTTTTGCAGTTAATTTCAAATATTTAAACATGAGTGACAAAGTTTTTTTGTTTTTTTTCATAGTTTATTTGATAATAAGCATTATACTGTTATACTTGAATGCACTAAGTACAGTCAGATAAAATCCCAGTTTGATACTTACAGCGTGGCCACATATTTATGGGGCCACCAACTGTACATGCTCTGGAAAACAGACTTTTTAGTTGTAGCTGAATATCACTAGATGATAAGACTTCAAGTTTTGAAAATCTTTAAAGCCTTTTGTCTCTTGTTTCAGGAAAATTGTTTACGGTTTATGTTCAGTGTGATGAATATTAGTATAAGGTGTGAGTGAGGATAAATTCCATAAAGCAAAATGTGCATTGAATATCAAGTTGAATTAAATTCTGGTGACAATATAAGTATTTTGAAGTTATTGTGCATTTTGCTTTTAGGGATTTTAGCATCCACATCTAAGCTTAATTTTGAATATTTAAGGGGACTGTCCCTGGAGGTGGGGAGGGAGGAACAAGGGAGTTTAGAGGGTCATATAGATTAAAAAAAAAAAAAGTGGACCTGCGGATTTACTTGATTTTTGGATATTTGATGTATTTTAACATTCTGCATCTTTTGAAATTTATGGAAGGGTGATGTGCCCCCACAAAAAACTTCTTTTGTTTTTTCACATGTCTGCACAGTTTATCCTCATCCCAGAGGATTATGAATTATGTCATGAAAAAAAATGTAAATAAACATCAGTTAATTCCTATAACATCTGTGGTGGCTTTTTGGAAAATTCTGCTTAGTTTCCTCATAAAAAGTGATGTAAAAAAAATATATATATATATATATTTTTATTGTACAAAAAGAAAACGGGAGCAAATTATAAAAATCCCATCTGTAATTGTGTGTACATTTTTGAGAGGTTTACAAAGATACTTTCAAAATTTTAAGAACTGGGACAAGGGGTCAACTGAAGCTTAAAAAAGAAAAAATTGAAAAACAAGATAACAAAAATTTTGATATTTGAATATAGATATATGAGGGCATTAACATTCAATTCAGAAATGAATACATAGAATGTAATTTTTCCTTGCATTTTCTTATACAGTTAATTTCAAATTGTTAAACATGTGTCTTTTTTTTTTTTTTTTTTTTTTTCTTTAAGAATCTTTATCATGTCATTAGCATAGAAACTACTATCATTTCTCCTTCAAATGCACTTTGTTGCATAAAGGTATGATCATTAGTCTCTTAATTTATGATAACAAACAAACAAATGACTTCCATGAAAAGGGTTAAGTCAAGACCCAAGACAAAATGAACATTATATAAAATTGGTTGTTTCTTGTTTTATACCTCTTTTATTCACGTTATAGATCAATAATGTTTTATTTTATTTATTTATTTTCCTTTTATTCCATTTTACTCATCTTCTGCATCATTTAACCATGTGATTCCACCTCAAAACAAGCAATAAATGTTTAGTCACAAGCCGAGTACTTCTTGTTTGTTAGAAATAACTGTTCTGAAAATGTTGATATATCAAAAATATTTTGAAATACAAATCACTTATATTCGTTTATCGTGGACATGTCTTGTGATGTAACAACAGGTGTTAAAAATTTGTAGCCCTATCTTAGGAGTATACACAAAGAAGTAATACCCTGTCTTTAGATTTAATTTTTTTGTTAACTGGATTTATAATGACATAATGTTGTTTAACTGAATAGTTAGTTTCAAATGAAAGCACAAACATAAAATTATTGTAATTAGAAAAGTCAAAAGCAGTGATGATGCTTGGAACTCTGTCAGCTGAGTCCCTCCAAGACAGCCATTAACACAAGTCTGAAGTTACAAGTCTGTAGAGATACAGACTTGTAACTGCTCATGTATTGTCACCTAAACATACTTGTATGATGAATATGTCTAAATCAAATCATATGTATTTTATTTTATTGGAAAGAAATTTTTAAAGTCACATAATTTTTATTTTTATTTGTTTTTTCATATCATAAATCTTTCACTTTGGGAAGAAACTATTATAATAAGACACTTTTATCCTCCTGTGATCCAGTTCAGTAGATAATGGCATAATACAATGCATCATATTCACTCCTGTAAAGCGAGCGTGCAGAAGGATGAAAATCGGTGACACAGCAGCAGTGAGACAGAGGGTTCTGGTCTTGCGTGTTGCTTAGATTTTTTGTTGCGGGAGTTTATATTCACATGAGTAATTCTACACTTTTGTACGAATATGAAACTGACCATAACTCATTTTTAACCACTCCGACCCCCCCCCCCTACCAGGGACAGTCCCCTTAACCCAGTACTGCTGGGGACACTATGTATGTATGTGCCATGTTCGTTATGAGTTTAGTCTATTGATTGTCTTTACACTAAGATGGTCCACAGGTAATTAGTCACCAATGAGCCAATTACTAGTATTTTCTAGCTCACCAGTTTACCCTTTTCTTTTTTATATATACATATATTCTCTTTGATCTTATATTGCTGTCAGTAATGCCAATAACATTATAATGATTGCAATGTCTTTAATAATGATAATTATAACAGCATCTAGATAAGAAGCATTTGTTGTTGTGGAACCATCTATGCATAAAGACATTTCACTAAACAATACTACAGCGAACACTACATTTTCCTTTCATGAATGAGTTAAATAGTCTTCTAGAAAGATATTAACCACATGTGGATAGTCTAGAGGTATCCACACAACACCCACAGATGGGTTTATTTTTTCCAAATACTGATTTTAAGAAAAGATGTTTGGTCTTATAAATTGTTGGTAAAGGCTGAAAATGTATGTATTTCTCATTGATTGACACTGTATAGGTTTAGGTCGGTGTGGATGCTGGTGTCTGAGATTCATGATGAGGGAGTCACCTATGTGCACATAATAAAGTAATCAGTTTAAATTTAATGATAGCTTCAGTTTATAAAAAGATGTAACATGCAAAGTTTGGTTTGGACTCTTTTACCTAATTTGGTAGTCATTTTGCAAAGTTTCAGCATCCAAATATCTCTTCTTTTTAGAGGTAATGTATATCAGCATGAAATTATTAAAAAAAAAAATTATGTAGGTCTTTAAAAAAGAAGAGTTTTATATAAAGGGTCTAACACAGCTATGCTGTTAACAGGGAGGATATCCAGAGACTCGTATGAATGGAATGAATAACCCAAGGTGCAATGGTTTCGTTGTCAGAAACCGAGATCAGCTGCAAGCAGTTCCTCATGCAGAGACGAAGGTAAGTCTATGTTAAGTTTGCTTTAGTTGTAAATTGGTACAAAAAGATCACGCATTCACATATTTAGGAACTCCAGCCTAACCAAGGCAATTTTCTTGTTGGCAGGGTTTGTCGTCAGAGGAGAGCGAACGGCTGGTGATAGGTGCCAGCAGCAGCAATGGTGCCATGAGCATGAGTGTCCTCCCCCAAGTTTATCAAAATCATAGCCAAGAGCAGAGGGAAGCTGAACAAGGTGGCAGTGAGCCAAATCATTCTCAAAGTTACATTACCTCCATCTCCACGACACGAACACAACCATAGTGGAGCCTCACAAACTGGGCTTGCCAATCTCACTAACCTCACTACTCTAAGTACCACGGAAAGTGATGTGGAGATGGAACCAGAGAAAATGATGGCAGATAGTGTTGGCTCCCAGGATGCGAGCACTCCATACCAACACAATTCCCATCATACTACGAGTGCAACAAAAACATCATCCCCGCAACCCCCACTCACAACAGTGCAGTAGCTACGTAGGTGCCTGGGTATAGTGCCCAGCTACCCACCCTCGCAGGCCCCTATCACGGAGAGTCTCCTCTGGTCTGATGCGGGTATTGATACGTATACAAGGCCTGGCCCAGCTGCTGCGATGGTATGTGGCAAATTTGCCCATCCAGCCCACAGTGGAATTGATGCGTGTGCCTTGCTCCAAGTGTACAAATGTCAGTGTGGGTACTTGAGACCATCATATGAGCGGGGCTGGGTCTGGCACCACACTGTAGCCACTAACAGCTAGTTGTTAGTTGGTGTGTACATTGTTGCGATCATGGATATGGCTCTCAGTCACACAGTATGGGCTCAGTGTTCCCTGACAAACAAGTCGCGGTACAAATTAAAACCGAGGCTGAGTGAAAGGAGTACAAATTATCATTTTTCCTGTCATTTTTTATCTGTAAATTGTGACTTGAGAGCTGTGTCCAGGGTGCTCCCTCATTTCTCTGACGACAAGGTATCAGGGATTATCCTGGCAAATAACGGCATACCTGCCCCTCCCCCCGCAACCATACAGCCCCAAAGATCCCTCTCACGTCTTCACCACCTCAGCGTCTCGCCATATTTGTATCAGGGATGGTAATCTCTTCTCACCTCTTTTGATAGGACTGTAATACACCTTTGATTCTGACATGTTTGATTGGTCTGCTGTTTTATATAACATACAGTAGTACAAGAGTAATGGGTTAATACTCCTTTACATGTAAATCAATTTTAGGCAGCAGTTACATTATAACATTTATGTGTTTTTTTGTTAGTTTTTTGTTTCTTGTTTCTTACTGTTAATCATTGCAGTCTGAAATCAGGGAGATTCATACCAAGAGCATCTACTAAGTGCAGAAAATGGGAAGATGATTACTTGGTGACACCAAGTCAAAAAACAAATATTAAGAATAAAACGAGAAGAAAATAGGGGTTTATTAGACTCAGAGGCAGATATTTAAAATCATAATAGTTTAGATATTGTATCTCTTGTGTCTGTTTCCGCCTAACAAGCAACAGGTGTCAGGTCATTAAATGGTGAACATCATGTAATCATCCTCTCTCTCTTATGTACCACAAGATCACATGCAGTGCTTATAACATAGCAAAGCTAGCTGAACAACAATTTACCATGTTATCAGCCCTTTCAATGTGGGTGAAGGATTGAATACATGCCTAATTTCAATTGATGATTTACTTGTTTAAGATTTATGTAGCAGAAATAGTTTCTCATAGACACAATAATTCTCAAAAGAGTGCTATGCTCATTTAATAAATTACTGTGATATAATATGTAGTGAATAACATGTAGTTGCTAATTGAAATTGATAGCATAACCTTATGTTTATAATTTGCATGACACAAATTTGAAACAGTTTGCATCAAAATTTTGGCAACAAGTCCTGAGGAAGTTTTCATGGTCCTTCACCCACATATCCATATTGCATTCCATACAGACTTCTGGTAAGTGGTGCTGTACTACTTCTCTAAATTGCTACCGTTTAGTCACCTTGTGCCACTCCGATTCATTCACAAACATCATCTCACTCCATCTGCACATCATGTTTTCCAGCTGGATGATGAAGTTCATGCAGTATTCAAGGCATAGATTGCGAAAACAGGTACATACTGACTGATTAGCGGCAATTTTAAGTAGTACTTGTATCATCCGCCTCTCAGTGCAGAGCCCGGGCTAACCTCTTATCCAAATACATCACCACAGCATCTTCACAGCCCTGCTTATATAATGTAATGTTGCTCCTAGAAATCTATGGTTTGTACAGCAAATTTAATATAAATGATTTTTAGAATTATATATATGTATATGTGTGTGTGTATGTATATACAAAATGTGTGTTTGCATGTGTGTTATGTGTGCGTACTTGCGTGTGTGCATGCTTGCATGTGTGCGTGTATGTGTGTGTGTTAGTGTGTGTGCATGCGCGTGCATGTGTGCGTGAGTGACATACATATACATACTCATGCACACATACAATATACATACACATACTCAAGCACACATCCATTACACACACACACACACACACACACACACACACACACACATACACACACACACACACACACACACACACACACACACACACACACACACACACACACACACGTTTATATATATGAAAATATGTATGAATATATATATATATATGCTGTACACCTCTAAGAATATATATAGATACACACACACACACACACACACACACACACACACACAACACACACACACACCACACACACAACACACACACACACACACACACACACACACACATGTAAATTAGGAACTTAATACACTCCATTGAATTATAAGACACATGTATTTCAGTAGATGTTTATATATGTGCAGTTATCACTGATACTTTTCCAGAAATACAACTTTATATACATTTACACATGTATGTATATTCATACATATACATTAATGCTGTTTATCAGGAACTACGTGAAAACGTATTTGTTAAACGGCTATCTGTACTGATTTGCCTTATTAGAAAATTGTTCAAACATTCAGGGCAAAAGGTGTATGCTTGTAACATACATAGGTGTGGTGCCATTGGCAAATGTTGGAACCTTCCTGCTGAAGTCCTATGCAGGGGTTCAGCCTGGTTGCTCTCCTGTGTGCGTGACGTAGCTGTCTGAGATGGGAGTTTCATACATAAGACTTGTTTTAATATTTAGTACAAATCATATTCCATTTACTAACTATATACACTGGTTAACTCAATCCCAAGTAGGACTACTGAAACAATCTCAGTGCTTTTCTCAATCTGCGGTTGTACAGATTGTAATAAGTCAACCATGCAGCACTCTGAGTAGTCAGACCACTGCTCTCAGCATTTCTAGAATTCCCTCATGGTTTTGTATCAAAACTTGACACTAAGAAAGGGATGTGGTGAATCAACTGGCTGATGAGCAGGAGATTGGCTGTGCAGAGTGATGCGAACCCCCTTCCTCCCAAGTAAGAAACATAGCTCAGGCTTTTACCTCAGTTACTGTGTGGAGCTCCAGTTAATGACAGCGTGCGGAGATACCCGATATACGTATTTGTTGCCCACTGAAGAATATTGTCTTTATTATTATGAACTTATGTTTATCTCACTGCTAAGTTAGTTTTGTTAGCAGAAAGGGTGCCAACATTAGCGGCTCAGGTGAGGGATACTTTGCACTCTACAGCCAGCCACCCCTGCTTGACGGCCTACTAGAACTAGTACTCACACTACACTGCTGAAAGGAAAACTGTCATTAGAAAATTATATGTGCTTTTAATATATTCTCTTTCTATGTTACACACACAGTCATTCACACTCATATATACATACACCTTAAAGAAAACTTTTTGTGATTGGTTAGCATGAATACACACATTATTCATGAATAAGATGGAACCCTTGAGACTATGTAAAATCAATTACTTTAGCATCAGGAAGAACATAACCAAAAGATTAAATCAATTGAAATCCATGTGAAAGTAATTTGAAAATAAATTCTCATCTCTTTGTGTGTGAGTGAGTGAGTGAGTGAGCAAGTGAAAGAGAGAGAGTGAGTGAGTGAGTGAGTGAGTGAGTGAGTGAGTGAAAGAGAGAGAGAGTGAGTGAGTGAGTGAGTGAGGCTGGGATTGTACAGATGAATGCATCTGTAAGTATGTTTATACAGCCTTGGTCGTGTGTACATGCATAAATATATGTAACTCTGTAAAATATGTAACACGTGTGGGTGTGTGGGTGTGAGAGAGAGAGAGAGAGAGAGTGCGAGTGAATAAGTGCATTAATTTAAATTTTAAGTGTATGTTTCATATTGATAAATAACACACTCCTCTCTAATAAGCAAACATTTATCTGGAAAGAGTAGTTTTTAAAATTATGATTCTTATCCTGTGTGTGGAGTTTGTGATTACAGCTCTAGTGGGCCAGGTGTGGCTGGATGCATAGTGCAAGGGAAGAGCCCTGCTTCATGCACATGTTTTCTACCTCATAGAGGGCGCAGGTCAGGTGGGGCAGGGACCTGCTGTTTACTCTCCACTCTGCGAGGTCAGGTGGGCAGGCTCTATGGGTTTGTTTCTCAGGGAGCTCAATGTACAAACACTACACACCATAGTGTCTGCCCACTCGGCCCCTTACCCCACCCAACCCTCCACCTCACCCCTAATTCCCAACCCCAATCCCCCACCATCACTCACTGCACACATCCCTACATGCCATAGTCTCCAAGCAGTTCCTGTCACTACCTCCAGACAGCTCATGTGCACGTACATCCCACCCAGCCACCATGAATATAACTTTTTTTTTCTTCTTCTTTTTTTTTTTTTTTTTTTTTTTTTTTTCTTTTTTTTTTTTTTTTGTTACATTTCTTATCTGTGCTCTTCTGTATTTTTGTATGCAGCCCCTCAATAGAATTCCTTTGTAAATGATAGTTATGAATTATGTTGTTTCCGTACTCTTTGTGTATCCAATGAATTTTTTATTTTCCTAATATCATGCTACCTCATTCTTTTGTATGATGAGTGAACATTTAGCATTGCATCTCCCCGTGCTGCATGTGTATGATAGCTCAAGATAATAGATAAAACCGCTCCTCTGCCACTCCCTCGTCCTCAGCCAAGAGCGCATTAACACAGCTACTTCATGATAACCAGTCATTATTTCGTCAATAGGATGTATCTTGTATATCATGTTTATTATGCACCCATTACAAGCTGGATGGCACTGCAGGCTGCCCTTAGCTGTTTCTACCCTCCCTATGTAAAAGTTTGCCAATTGCCACTCAGACAAGAAGTAGTTTTTTCATAGCTAGGGCAGCCTCCCATGCCTTTGATAGGGTAAGGACACAAATGAATGAATTTCTAAGAAAATTTCACTCCTATTATTGTAAAGGATTGAAGTTTCTTAAAAGATTCTGTATGTTTGCAAATTACTCTAGCCACTTGGGGGTTTGGATCCCTTATCCTACAATGCCCCATCATTTATTGTAGTTTTAAGATATCGTACAAGTTAACATGTACACAGGGTTGGAATACATTTTGTACAATAATTTAATGTATTGAGAAATGTCTTGTGCTCATTTCTATTTGTAAATATTGTAGTGACACTACTTACCATGTACAAGGTAGTGGAAGTTATTGGCTTAGGTAGAAGTGAGCTAAAGTTAAGCCTGTTATTTGCATACTACTGGTTGATTACAGTGTGGCTAGAGCACAAAAAGGTGACACTTTTCATCACCATCTTAATAAGGGAAAATTCCCTGACATGTGCGCCATGGTCAGCCATTTATACAACTCTAGGTAACATCTCAGTGTGGTTAGTTTTCACATTTGTAATTGAGTGGAAATGAGCCATGAGAACCCACTAAAACATGGAAAATTGGTTGAGCAAGTCGCAAACGTCAGGGGGATGAATAAGCAGCCCAGTCTGCAAATCATCTCAAGATGGAACCAGCAAACCCGGCACTAAACACCAGAACCGGTATTGAAAAAAAAGGAATATATGAAAAAATAAAGACGAAGGAAAACCTGGAACAATACTCCTCTGCCTGGGGTATCTCACACATGAGATACTTCCTGCCAACATCTATTTGTTTATCACAATGTACAAATCTATTCGGAGGTGCTACAGTCAAGTGCTCAGTAGGTAGGCCTATTTCAGGTAGCCTAGTCTGTCCTCCACCTGGTCCACCTCCATTGGTTATTGGTTCTCCATTTATTTATTTGATTTACATTTTTGGTTTATTTTTTCATAGTCCACACCTCATTCTAAATTCAGTGTTGGGGCATGTGATAAGCAAAGTTGTTTGTCTGATCCTTCATTTTCTAAACTGGTCCCAAATCTTATTAATTGTGATCACATGATTCAACACATTTTTCCATCAACTATTATACTTATTTTTTCCGGATGATCATGTGCATTCAGTTTCCATTGACTGGATTGTGATTTGACTCTTTCTGGGGTCAAATTATTTCACTTTGTTTTATGGATTTCCACTTGGTCACAGGGTTCACCATTTGTTCTTCGGTCTGCCACCGTTTTTCATTGCCTAGCCACTTACACGATGCAATATAGTTGCCATCGAGTCATATAATGACATCTTATTCATCAGGATACACTATTTAGCTTCTCTAATGGTCCTGCCTAAGTTTCATTGCTATGGCAATAAACAGAAATTTTGCATACTATGATTCAATAGTGACCAAAACCTTTTTGTGAATCAAGTAAAGCCACTGTGTCAATTTATTTTATTTTTTCCTTCATCTGTTATAAGAAGGCTGACAAAAAAAAAGAAAAATATCAGTGAATGCTTGTTGAACCCAATGCAACTTGGCCAATCTGTCCTTCAACTTTTGAAATGAGCACACTGGGAATAAGCTATTGTAACTTTTGTGTGTATAGTAGCTTATCAATGTAATCTGTCCTGTGGTGTGAGAATCTGTGGACCTTATATGCAAGCTCTTCAACATGTAGTGTCATGTGAGCTTTAAACCCACTGCTGGCCTTCTCGACCACAGTTGATACTGAATATTAGCTGAACATCATGTATTTCAGGAATTTTGAGAAGTCGCTTATATAGAAACATGGAGATCTTTGCCTTCTGATTATTCCTGAAATTTGTGATTTTCACGGAACTTTGTTTATCAGGCCCACTCCTGAAGCTAAAGATTCAAACACACAAAGGTAAATATTTTAAGAGATCTGATGTTATGTGTACGGCACTGTGTGTTTGTTACAAGGTTAACGGTTATAAAAGAATGTAATCTGAAGCTTTTTTTCTCATTCTTTTGTAAGATATGTAATGTAATTTTAATTGGCATTCTGTAAAAAAAAAATTGAACAAAATCTGTGATCTTGTGATAAACAGGTGTCTGTCTGAAACTTCTGTATAATATTTAACCGCATAGCTCAGGTTGTCAGTGTTGTGGTTTTCATCAACATGTTTTGCTGAATGGTACCATCAGTCACTACTTAGAAAGAGGATTATGAGAGGGTTCATCAGGAACAACAACTGACTAGAATTTTAATTGCTCACCTAGACAAACTTGTCAGTAGTGACTAGGGTAATGAAAGACGGGTGGGGCAGGAGAATGTGCTAGTCACCAGTGGAAGATGATAGTCTCTGAATGTCAAGGCAAGTCTAATGACACCTTTGTAAGTTTGTCCATTGGCACTTCCTGTCCCTACATATTGTTGAGTTCACCAGTTTTGGGGATTTAGCATCAGGCTTATATCTCAGTTGCTGACCTACATGATGAGCCTAATTTGACTTCCACAAAACTGTTGAATAACCCTAGATTTAACAGATCAGTTTTCCATAAAGAGTGCAGGGGACAAATTGCAGCAGATAATTTAATTGTAAACCTTACCCTACCTCGTAGGTGATGTCTTGACTTGCGACCTCAGTAAACACATTTTTTGTAATTTATTTATTTTATTTCTGTCATTTGTGTGAGTGTGGGCACGAAATGGAATCTTTTAGTGATGGCAATAATGAAAGGTGAATGATGTATGAAGCAGTATGTGTAGCCGTGGATAATCTGTTATTGTATCCCATGTGCTGCAAGCATGATTAAAGATCATAAGCTGATCACAATCAGTTTGATTATTACTGACTTTGCTGGTAAGGACATCACTGTATTTGATATTTTTTTCATAGCTATACAAGTCAAATAAATTAGTCTTTTAGTAAAATTGGAGTATGCTAGATGTGAGATGGTGTCGGAGCAGTAACAAAACCAGCCAACACCACCTCAAAGTCTAACTTGATTATAGAGTAACATATATCAGGTTATTTTGTACCAGAAAACTATGGCCTCCTCACTCATTCTATTTTGATTTGAGTTTATTTCCCTTTTATGTTATTGTGTTTGAAAATTTCCAGTATAACACTTTCAATAGTTCCTGCCCCTCTTCTGAACATGTAGTGAGGCGCAGCAAAGCAGTACCTGCAAGCAAACAGGTATATATATATACATATATATTTATTTATTTATATATATATATACTCCCAAACCAGTGAAACTCCATTCCGGTGATACTTTATTTGTTCCTAACGATGGTCGTCCCAGTAACTGCTCAGTCCTGGAAAGTGTGAGGAGGCTGAGGCATGTTGCACATGGAGATACAGCCAAACTACGTTAGTCCCAACACAAAGTATATATGTAATGGCTCTTTCTTGTTCCATTCAATATTATAACATTAAATTCTTACAATGCCTTAACAAATGAATGCCAGAATTAAAATAATAATAATAATGGTAATAATAATAATAATAATGATAATGTGCCACTGATTGAAGGGGTTAACAAGTTTGTACTGTGAACAAAACTCAAGTCCTTGGTTATGATGCAGACCTTGGCTAAGGCTTCCAGGCGACAACACCGATGGTGACTCCTTAGCACGTGGCCTAAGTATAGCATCGTTTCCATCAGAACACAAATTATTTGTACTGTGTTATATAATGAATCATTGCATAGACTCTTTCAGACTGTTCCCAAGAAGATGAAAAAATAAAATACAATTAAATACAAAAGTAATGATTATTATCCAAAGATGTTGATAGTGACCATATTTAATATATTCTCAGTTTACCCAGGACCTGAAAGGGAATAATAAAAAGCAAAATCCTAAGGGTTTGCCACTACCTACAGGAGGAATTATATTGGAAAGCAATACTGATACTCTCAACATTTACTATAGTTACCCACGTAGGTAGCAAAGAAATAGATGGCACTAAAAATATGTATATGCGAAATAGTCCATTCGTGTCTTCATTTTAGGTAATAGTGATAAAGAATTTGTCAAAACGCAATGGTGTGATAGGCCTAATTACGCATTTTATTTTTGAACAGTTGTTTGCTGTTTAAAAATTGGATCACTTAATAATTTATCGTTAAATCACCACTGACATTATGAATTTTATTATTATTGTTTTATGCCTTTTTATAGTTTGTCGTATCACCACCATCGTCTTTTCACTGCCGTCCATTTAAAACTGGAGTAAACACATTAAAAATGAAAGTATTAACAAAATAAGAGATTTCGACTTTTATATTAAAACTAACATTAGCAGTGTGGATATTACTATTATATTTTCACGTGGATTCTTGGGATTGGTTAAGCATTCGAATAAATTTCATCGATTAGTCCGTTTCGTTTATATAGCATACTACTTATACTCGCTGGGTATTACGCATTCATTCATTTCACTGACCGTCACTAAAATGAGATGCCCATATTTCAGTATGAACAAAATGATTTATGTGGTCTGATATTATAGGAATTACATACTGTCAAAGTCATGAAAAAGAAAGAAAAAAATATCTCCAATGCATGCCTACATAGCCAAAGGATATACAGTTCGTAAAGGGAAAGAAAAGAATAGAAGAATGTATTGCAAATATTGTGTATCCTTACATTGGAAATCTAAAACATGCAAGCACGCACACACGCACACGCGCACGCGCACACGCACACGACACACGCGCGCACACACACACACACACACACACACACACACCACACACACACCCACACACACACCACACACACACACACACACACACACACACAACACACAACACACACACACACACACACACACACCACAAACAAAACAACAAACACATATACACACTCATACACACACACATGCGCAGAAGCAGTATAAATACTTCGTGTCCGCAGTGATACCCAATCGAATAATGAAAACAGTGTTTGATTTGGGACACATTTTATGATACCTCTACACATGACACTTAAAACCAATAACACAAACAAGCACACAAAAGCAACCAGACAAGCCTGCATTTGTCAGCCCTGCAACGCAAACTGCTAGCGGACCAAAGGTTAGTTTTTACCCATGTTCGAGATTTATTTCGGCTAAGCTTTCATCTGATTTTTCATTTTAAGAAAAGTTTCGTCATGCAAGTTGAGAATAAGGTGGTATATGTATCTCGCAAGTGTGTGTGTGTGTGCTTATTTAAGTATATGTGTATATATATTTTTTATTCACTTATTTAATTATCTATTTATCTATAAATACAAAAAAATAAAAATCAGCGAAAAATTAGTAATTCCGTGGACCCGCGTCAAACGATAACTTTCTGTTCCCTTACGACGGTTTCAATTCGTGTTGGAAGAGAGGATTTTGGAATCTGTCCTTTGCTGGTTGTGATTTCCTAACGACAGGTAGAAGCGTTTAAACTTTTCCGCTGCACGCTTGGCAAGTCTATCTAAGAGGTAAGCACAAGTAGAAGAGCTGGACACATGAAATATTCTGATTATCCAATTCCAAGCAACGTGAAAAACGAAAGGGAGATCGAGGTTGACCGCAGTAATTTCCCTTTCATTTCATTTTTATGGCCGTGTTGTGCAATAGCATTGATATGCTTCAGACACTGGTAAGTTAGATTCTGAATTATTTACTTACATAGCCATACGTAATATACAGGTTAGAGCAACTAAACGGCTTGAGAGCAGATTTTTTGTTATTTTTCATTGGTCGAATTTTGACAACCTTTACTTTTCCTTGATACGCATTTTAACGTCTCATCTCATTCTTTATTTCTTCAACTAGCTCTTTTATTTGCTCCTTTATTTCAAGGCCTACAACCATAATGTATAGACAGCTATATTACATAGTTCTCTGTGTATACAAATGCAACGAGCTAAAATCAGTAAGGTGATCATTATCCAAAATTGAATGAGTTATTACTAGGTAGCTGTAAAGGAGAATCGTGAGCTAGAGTGACTAATAACTAAACCACGTGTATATTTATTGCTCTGTTAACTAGCATTGATTGATTGATTGTTGAGGGCTAGGACTCTGACCAATTAACAGAGAGAAAGAGAGAGGGGGAAAGGAGGGGAGGGAGAGATAGAGAGAGGGGGAAAGGAGGGGAGGGAGAGAGAGAGAGAGAGACAAAGACAGCGGCAGCGCGCGTGTCTGAACACCTGTTTGTTTCAGCGCTTAATTAATTAACAAACTTTTCTCATTCCCCGAATGCTAGCACACTAGTTTGACTACTTTAAACTCTGATTATTCAATTGCTTGGTCGTTGACTGACTCCAATCACCAGACTAACATTCAGGTTAACTTACTAGTTATTGGTTGGTATACAGAGTCGGAGATCGATTCGGCCGGAGTGTTAGAAAAAAAGATGAATCACTAAATTTTGAATGTATGCACATGTATATAAAAGTACATCATGTGCCACTGCGGTGTACATGAAGCGTTTGCCCTTCGTGTGAGGAGGTGACTAGGAAGTCAGTTTAAAGATTCTTGTCAAAGCCCGAATTAAATAGGTTTTATGGGGTCTCCTTACTGTTTTAAGGGAACGTACAGTTATTGTATTATGTATTTGAGTGTATATATATATATATATATATATATATATAATATATTATATATATATATATATATTATACTGTGTGTGTGTGTGTGTGTGTGTGTGTGTGAGAGAGAGAGAGAGAGAGAGAGAGAGAGAGAGAGAGAGAGAGAGAGAGAGAGAGAGAGAGAGAGAGAGAGAGAGAGAGAGAGAGAGAGAAAGAGAGAGAGAGAGAGAGAGTGTATCAGTGCATGTAACTACCGAGAAAGCAACTCATGATTATTGTTGCTATTGATACTGAAAACCCATCGACAATTTATGGGCACATGCAAAAATAGGGGTAAACCTTTTCTTCTTTTTTGTTTGTAATCTCAAAGTACGAATCTGTTGACGTTTTTATCAATGACCTGTTTTTTTCTTCCAAACTATCATTATAAGATTAACTTTACCTTGTTCTGTATAAATTAATTGTAGTGCATGAAATATGAAATATGTAGGTCTCCACATTGTAAGATTTCTGCCAAACTTTTTTTCTCCAAAATGTGCCTTCTACTTCCCGAGAACCTTTCTTCTAGTGCCGTGTACCGGTCGCTCGAAGACAGAAATCATCTCAGCTGAGAGCGGAAATTCTACCACTCTGAACTCAACGCTTCGCCATGGCCTTGCAGGGTCATTCAAGCTATAAAGGATCTGAAACTAAAGGGTTTGTATGCGCCTGGAATTTTGTAGATTGATTGACGTTGATTGTGAATTTGGAAGTTGTGTTGTCTTTCATATTCATTTTTGTCTGCTTGTTATATTCCTTGAAGATCTTTGTTAATTCATTTTGATCTCTTTGTATGTAGTTTTGAGAGGGAGAGGAAGGGAAGGAGGGAGGGAGGACAGGAGGAAGAGAGAGATAGAGAAAGAGGGACGGGGAGGGAGAGGGAGAGAAAGACAGAGACTGATAGACAGACAAACAGAGAGAAAGGAAGGAAGAGAAAGGGGAGAGGGACTGGAAAGGGAATAGTGAGAGAGGAGGGAAGAGAGAAAGAGAAAGGGGGGGAAAGAAAAAGAAAGAGGGAAAGAGAATTAATCAGTTCAGTTTAATCCCATTTGTTACAATGGTTATTATTTGCTGGGACTTGCTGTATGTTTATTTTGCTTCTAAATTACAACCTGTGTGCAAGGAATTGCCAGGATTACCATCGACTCCAGGTGTGGGATTTGATCGCGGGTAGACGAAAACGCTACCACTGCTTCACCACACAGCAGAGAGGGGGAGGGGGAGAGAGAGAGAGAGAGAAAGAGAAAGAAAGGGGGAGGAGAGAGAGAGAAGGGGGAGGAAGAGAGAGAGAAGGGGGGAGGAAGAGGAACAGAGGGGGGGGGCGAAAAGGTGGAAGAGGAGGAGAGAAAGAGGGGGACAAGGAAGAGGAGGAGAGAAAGAGGGGGGGTAGAAGAGGGAGAGAGAGGGGAGGAAGAGAGAAAATGGGGGGAGGATGATAGAGAGGGGGGATGGAAGAGAGAGAGGGGGAGAGGAAGAGAGAGAGAAGGGGGAAGGAAGAGGGAGGGGGGGAGAAAGAGAGTGGTAGGGAGGAAGAAAAGAGAGAGAGACAGAGTTCA
>NW_020872726.1:727765-735265 GCF_003789085.1 Penaeus vannamei | reverse complement strand
TCTCCCTTACCTATTATCTTCATATGACATTCCATGATTGGAGAGAGTAACAGATTCCTGGCTAGAATCTGTAGTGTTATTCTGGACGGTTGATTGCTGTGAGTGATGGCAAGTTGGGAGGCATGCGGATGATGATGCACCATGAGATGTCACATGAGAGGTGTTTCCCTGCGAAATGCCAGGGGTTATGTGTTGCTGCAGAAGCTGATGGATGGATGGCGAAGGACAATCTGTCAAATTGTCGGAGCTCAAGAGCCTGTGGAGAAGATAAAGTTGTAAGTAAATACATAAAATGAAAACTGAAAACCAAAGACTTTTTAGAGATTAACCTTCTCACCCATTTGTAAAATTCAGACCTGTAAACCAGACCTGTGAAACCTTCAGCCAACGTGCCACTCCGAGGCTTTAGCTAGTATGGAGCCAGTAAGACAAATGCAGCAAACATAGAAAATGGAGTAGAAAGAAATGTTTCTGCATGGTCTCCCCTAGATCTCAGTGACTCCAAAAATGATGAGCCTGGTTTGGTAAGGCTGGTAGCCAACACCAAGTCAGAGGTGGCTGTTTGCAGTTATATATCTTTGGACAGGGTTAAATTACAAATAATCCACTATCCAACTGAGATCCTTCAAAAATGGTCAAGACAATGCATTTCAAATAAAAAAAAAAGCTGAATATCCAATCATTGGATAATGAGTCTATTTCCAAATACAATTAAGCTTGGTTAGGTTCATAACCACTACTTTGTACAGTTGCAGAAATGGAGTTTCTGTAACTGTTCTGGTAAACTAACCCAATAGGAAGTAGTAGTAAAAGTGTAGTGAGCTGTTACAGCGCTGAATCATCTGCGCGCAGCCACTCACGGGAGCAAATGAGTAAACTACCGGATTACCTTGAATGACCAGTTCCCACCACTGTTCCTTGCACCATGCCTGCTGCATGAATTCTTGCTGGACCCTGCGAGCCAGCACTTGGGAGAGAGATGGTGAGCAGAGCTCATACCAGAACACATACTAGGTCGCAAGCCCACCTTGCCTCCGACGTTTAGTCGAGTATTCATAATGCCACCATTTGTTTGGGTTAATGTATTTGCCACATGCCATGTTATTCTATATTATTCTTTATCAATAAAGCCAGTTTATGTGTATTGGTGTTTTAAAAGCCTTCCCGAACTATTCCTTACCACCAGTGAAATTATTAAGATGCAACAATAAGTGCACTGTAAAGACAGCAGAAAAATGCTACATCTCTGAGGAAAGAGGTAGCTTAACACTAAAAAGAGATGGTGGCAGTTTGGTGTATGAGCAGGCAAACTGGCTATATGGTTGTTTGCAAATTTGGTTTGGAACAGTATGGATCTCTTTCGAAGGTCTTTAATTATTGTATATTGTTTTAGCTGTTTAATATTGTTTATGAAAGTTAGTCACAATTGTAAACAATGTGCATCTTACAAGTGCAAATCTAATTGGTGATTTGTTTTTTTACTTTAGAGTTGTAAATTCTACTTTACGTGCAGTGTTATAAAGTTAAACTTTCCACAGACATAATGGTTGATACAAGGAAGACACAGAAAAGAGATACTGAGCTAACAGGTGTGCCTGTGCCTGGCACTCAGGATAACCGCCAACAACCAGGTCTGAGCCAGGAACAACAGCGCGATGCCATTCCCATCTCCGTGTTGGCGGAGTTGACTCCCAGCATTGCCTCTCATATAGAACTAGGGACAGACTTGGATCAGAGTGATGTCCCTCGCACAGGGCAAGACCAAGATCCTGAGGGCTCCGTTACTTCATTAACTGGCTCTGCCATCATGAACCAAATAAAGGGTATGCAAGATGAGATGAGGGAATAGAAGACTTGCAAACCCACCTCATGTCATACAAAAAATCAGCACAACACAAATGTCTCTTCCTTGAATGGCATGCCCTCCGGCCCTGAATGCGCATCCTCCAGCCCTGAATGCTCGCCCTCCAGCCTTGAACACATGCCCTCCGGCCCTGAACCAGTTATTATTACAATTATGGGAGTCCATTCCCACTTTTGAAGAAAAGATACCCGCCTACCTGCCACTAAGAAGAAGCCAAGAAGTAGACTACCGGCTCCATCAAGTGGAGTTGCTCACACAGCCAACTAATGACAAAGGATGTTTACGTGCCGCCTGCACCACCTGCCTGTTGTGTACAGATGTTCGTACTTGGGGTGAGTTCAAAGCTCGTACCAGGCATAAGTTCTGTGGCACCTGTTCTGCTGCTGCCTTCCTTGATGTACTCGCCACCAATTGCCTGGAAGATTGTCAGTCTCCTGCAAACCTACACATGGAGATTGAATGTGTTGTGGACTATGCCAAGCACAACTTTCCAGATGAGTTGGAGAATCCAGAGAATGTTATCTGTCAAAAATTCCTGCAAGGTATCCCATTGAATATCCAGGAGGTGGTTACTGTAAAGAACCAAGGGTCTCTCAAAGAACTTGCAAGTGCCAAACAGCAAGTGTGGGATGTACGTCAGCGCATACATCTTGCGGAGACCAGTGCTCACTATTCGCACCCAGACCATAGATATCCAAGGTATGACCATGCTCCTGTGGCATCCCTGCACCATGACTAAGAGTTTCAGCCCTCAATTGCAGCAGTACCACTATGTCCCCTTATAATCATTACTGTTACTTCCATCATCGTGCTGGACACGGAATGCAAGGCGGAGCCAGCAGGCCAACAGTGTTGGGGATGTGGAAGTGAGGACCACCAGAGAAGAAGAGCTGCTCAAGACAAATGTGAGGATAAATGTGCTTGCTCCTTGATGGAATGGGCCTGCACAAATCGAGAAAAGTTAGGACCTGTGGCATTTCTTGTCCTTGAACATGCACCTGCCCACAAACCATGCGAACCAGCTCAAGATTTTTCATCCCACAAATGAGTTCACACCCCATGACCCTGTGGATTCTGATGACATGCCTGGACAAGCAGACCCTGATGACCCTCTCACCACTGTCTTATTTGCAGCGTGTATCAGAGGAAATGCAGTCATTTTAATTGATTATTATTTTGTTAATGTATTTATTTCTGATGTTTGTATATTTCGTGTTTTAAATCAGGTCAGAAAAACAGGATGGTATTTGGCATTGGTGAACTGAAATATTGATTATAACTAGTTTGCCCAAACACTGGTTACAAAGGTGTTATGAATCTCTTTGCAGATTTTGTTGATAATGGCTGCTAAGGGGTAAGAGCCTTGACAAGCAGAACCCATCCCACAAAGCACTCGGCGATCCAGCAGTTCGCATTGCAACATTGGCAAGCAGAATTTGTACCACGAAGCACTCTGCGATCCAGTGGATCCCATTGAACACTGGCAAGCAGAATTCGTCCCACGAAGCTCTCAGCCACCCAGCAGTTCCTGTCACATTATTGGCAAGTAGAATTCCCACAAAATTCTCAGTGACCCAGTTACGCCATTTTCAATCAGTACCCATGAACAGAGAGCAGAGCGCATACCAGAACACATACCAGGGGGCACCTGTGATATTTTACCCCTGTGATATTTCGTTTGATTAAGCCAATGGCCCTAGCTCCTGCCCACCTTGCCTCCAACGTTTAATTGAGTATTCATTACGCCGCCATTTGTTTGGGCAAATGTATTTGCCACATGCCATGCTATTCTGTTTTATTCTTTATTAATATGTAAAATGTAACAATAAGTATTAAAAAGTAACAATAAGTGCACTCTAAAGACAGCAGAAAAATGCTACAGATCGGAGGAAAGAGGTGGCAGAACACTACAATGGTATTTGTGAAAAGTCATTCACAATGTTTATAGTTCCCCAATAAGCCCTCTTCCAATTTAACTCAGTGAAATGAAAAGTACCCCACTGTCCTTGTATGTGTGTTTGTAATACTTAGTTTTTTCTTATTTCTATTTTGCTATACTGCTTATTGTTATAAGATTTATCTGTTTTCATAAATATTTTCAGCTGAATAACTAGACTAAACTTCTTATCAAGAAAAGCATGGAAGCTGACCATGGTTAGATATTGCACAATTACTAAATATTACTGCAATAACAAAATAACTTTAACTGTTCAACAACATGGGTAGATAGCGTGCAGTAAACAGAAACTGTCCCATTTTACATTCAAGCTTCTGAACGTAATATAAGAACAGGTAGCTCTACAATTCTTTACCCAAAAAGTTGAAAAAAAGTTTTTTTTGTGTGTGTTTTTTTTGTCTTCGGTACATCCCAACTATCACAGTTCTTTACTGAATATTCCCCCAAAAATACTTGTGTTAGGTCAACCCTAGCCTAAGGCCATGTAAATGGCCGATTTTTTAATTTCCTTTTTTTTTTTTTTTTTTTTTGGCAGGGGGACAGCTTGACATAGAGAACTTTTTTTTTTCAGCATTAAAATATTATCATTTTTTGATTAAGGAAAAAATTCAAAAATCGGCCATTTACATGGCCTTGGGACGCCGAGGCTCTAGTGAAAGCAACAAACTGCATTTGAATCGCATGAAAATTACGTGAGTTGGGATATACCAAAGATTCAAAAAAAAATAATAATAATAATAAAAAAATAAAATAACGGAGCTACAGTGTTTTGTATTTGGCCCCTTGCCAAAGTTCGTTATCTCTGTTATTTTTCTCTGAATCTAATGATATTATATATAAAAAAAATGTTTATTTAGTATACTTTGCAATGCAATGATTACCAAGTCAATAGGAATTTTCATTTTCAATAGGGATGCTATTCTGTAAAGGTATGTATTTTTTTTGTTGATGTTGTTGTTCATTAAAGTAGATATTTTTGTGTGAAGAGATTAATAAATGCATTTTATCATAGAGACAACTAATCTACACCAGATAAACACATGTTTTTTTTTTCTTTTCTATTCTTTTTTTTATTTTTTTTTTTTTTTGAAGAAATGGGGAACTGTGGATGGCAATATTAGTACAAAATCATTCTAATTATAAAGTCCTGGCATGAATATAACATGGTGGTTCAATTTTGAGAATTTTAAAAGCATATGAATTTAGTACATTGAATTCGAGAACTTACGAAAGTCGTTGAATTTTTCCCATGCCTCACACAGGGGGGGGGGAGGGGGAGATGGTCACTGGGTGTTTATAATTTTCGAGGAGGATCATATGTGCGTGAACGCACGCACATAAAGTTAAAAAGATTAATCATCATCATTTAGTAGGCCTACATTGACTTTCATATCTAAATAATCAAATATATTAGTTATCCCTCTCATACCATTTTCTTCGATAATCGTCAATATTAACAGATTGCAAAGGAGAACAAGTGTAGAGTTTATGATTAGCCATTTGCACCCATTATCTTTACTAAGAAGTGCATAAAATCATGCAGACGCCTAGGTGTTGTGGGATATTTGCCAATTTATGGTACCTAAACTATTCAACGTCTAAACATATTCATTTTTATCGGGAACGCACGAAACGGATGCGATAGCTTTTTGAACGCCAGACGAAGACTACGCATACAACCGAGCTCAAAATTCCATATAGTTTTTATTTCAGAACAGGTATTACTGAGTACTATAGTATTCAACATGAAATAATCTGTATCTCGCTTATACATCCGAAGTTTAAAAATCTGACATTTAGGTAACATTCGTATTGAATTGGTCTTTACAACGGTAACTACCAATTTCAAATCAATTCAAATTGCCCCCTGCTGTGATGTACCGACCGTTGAGCGAAATGTAATGGAAATATTTCAATCCTTCCTTATAAGGCTATTTTTAAACATTAGTGCTTCGTATGTGATATACATACATATTTCGTGTGTAAAAGGACACAAAACTTGCATTTTTTTTTTAGATATATTTCACAAAATATTTCGTCATAAATCACGGTGATATAATTTTTTCCTGATATTGGTATAAAAGTGTTCCTTGAACATTCACGAACTCATATCTATGCGCAATGTCATAATTAAATGCCGTGTGCACGATTGCCGCAAGTCCACATAGGTGTACCTGGGCGCTCATTAGCGACGTCCCTCTACGGGTGCTGAGGGACTCGCACGTCGGCTGCAAGACAACGAGCCATAGCAGGTGCTTAATACTCGTTTAGTAGTTTCCTCATCCATGTACCTATACTATACGCTAGCTAACTCAATTTAACCCCCTTCCCCCCCCTTCATCTGGGATGGTCCCCTTAAAACAACAAACACAACATGATACTAACCTGAACAGTCTATCTGTTGTATTGCTCTGTGAAGATTCATCAAATGTTGCTGGGTTAGATGATGTATTATGCTTATCCTGGCCAGACGGTGACAAAGCCTCCTGCTTGAAGATAGGCACAGCAGGTAGTGCCAGCAGGGCTTCACTCATGTTGTATGAAGCCTGTTGAAAAAAAATAAAAAATTAAATAAATAAATAAATATATAAATGAGCTTGATCTTGTATGATACTATACAAGGTAAGTTAACTCAATGCCATTTAGTGAGTCTACTCAATTTATTGTCTTAACATATGGGTGACTCCTCAAGTACCTAGTTACCAAGGAGTCAATTACTAGTGCTACCTATCTCATCTCTTTACCCTCTTCCCTGATTTTTGGAAATATTTCCTTTTGCCTTACTTTACTATCAATAATGTTAATAACTATAATAATTATCATATTTAAAATAACAAGAAAATTGATGTTGATAGCTTTAGTGAAAACTCAAGGAAAGATGAAATTGACTCCTTGGTGGCTACTACAGGGAAGACCTTTGCTCTAGGGAATGTACACAGCCTCCTGGGCTTAACTCCGAAGCCTATTTCAGACTTAATTGGTGCATCAAACTCGCCTCACCACACCAAAGCAATATGACGTCTTTTTGTATCCAAAACATGATTTTAATGTTTCTGCACCTTCTAAGATGTAGGATACTCATTTTAGTTCCTAGATTGAACCATTGAAAGCACCTAAATCAATAAATTAGGTGCTTTACACTCTACATGAAAGATGGAATGTGGTTTTATTGAAGGATAAAAACAGTATTCTCTTTCATTTTTGCAGATCTTATTCTTATGATATTAGAGATTGTGTGCAGTTACAAACAAGGCTGCTAGCCCCACAGCTTCACAGCTTCCCTTTTATGTGTCATACTTCAAGAGTTACACTGGTAGAGCACCATATGAAAATCGGAGCAGTTGACCCAAGGACAATGAGCATGAAAACTACAATAAAGATTACTATATCAATTTAAATAGCAGCAAGAGAAAGCAATTTATCAGTGAGTGAAATTTTCTAGGAACCGTAAGTGATGTGCTTCCATGAGGGTTCCTTATTAAAAAACAGCATAAAATGTAATTCATACATTGTAGTACCATAAATATAGCTATATAAATATTCTAAACAAACACTTCAATCTATCCTAAGTCCTTCAATCTATCCTAAGTCAATTTGTGTTTCTGGTATCTACAGATCAAATATTTTGAAGTTGAAAAATGGCAATCATTTTTCAGTATCATGTGGTAATAATCATAAT
>NW_020872726.1:707662-717662 GCF_003789085.1 Penaeus vannamei | reverse complement strand
AATGTAACGCTCACTATAGTAATGTTTTGTGAAATGTCTCTACACAACCATCAAGAAGATAACTAATATACCTTGTGACATCACCTGATTTTCCTATTCCTCATGTATTCAGGACCTATCCAAATCGGTGCTGTGATTTTTATCCTACACATTATAATCATTATAAAGTAACTGACATGATAAAAATATGATAAAAATATATGATAAAAAATATATTTCCAAAAATCAAGGAAAAGGGTAAATTGGTGAGAGGTAGTACTCAAAATTGGCTCATTCGTGATAGTAGAGGTATGTATATCTAAACGATTAATCAACTCACAGTTTGGCATCCCTAGCGACATTGGGTTGAGAAATTTTCAATTATTGGGCTGAGGCATTTTCAATTAAACATATACATCATATGTTACAAAAAATCTGTTTAAGCATTCACTTAATAATATCATAACGATTTTCAAAACTTAGAAATTTGGAGTGCAGAGTGATACATATCACTTTACCACATTTTACATAAATCCTTTGACGTGCTATCTCTTTAACGACCATCACTTTCGTCGTCATCAAAAGGTTAATATAAGTTTAGAAGACATCCGCAACAACTTTCTACATGGGACTTTCTAGGAATTATTTTGGCCTTGTTATATACACAACGGGACTGTAGCATAGTGACACACAGCTGCCATGACCTCACACTTAATAGAAATGGCCACCAAATATCCATGCTCCTGGACTCACATTGAATTTGATAATAAACTGCCATGGAGAGGGACTGCTCTATCTTCCCCTCCCATAAAGTTGTGGAGGCTTCTTAGCCTTTGCCACATGTCTCCACAATGGTAGATATATTGCTATCTTCTAAATATCTACTAAAACATGTAAATAACAGTCCACTTCTTTCTGCTGGCAAATTCCTTCCTTTATCTGACAAATTTGCAAAGGCCCAAATGAAGTTATACTGAACAATTTAAACAATTATAAATATTGATGCTAACCCATTGTTGTTGGATAAATGTACTAATTACTATTATTTTTTTTTTATTTATTTATTTTTTTTTTTGAATTTTGTTTGCACCTGGATTACTCCTTAAGTGCTCAAAGACCAAAGTTCTAATTAGAAGCCCTATATAACTTTACCTGATTTCCTCTTTCTTTGTATTTTCCAAAAAAATACAGTTTCATAATGCTATTAATATCAATTCTAATAGTGCCATCTCTAACAATGCGATTATTATAAAGCTAATGACAATGCCACATAGGCAGATAAGTAACTGGTTCCTTGGTGAATACCCCAATACTACCTGGAAAATGTGAGGTTCACTATAGCATTGCTTTGTGTAATGCCTCGACACAGTGACAGCTCCACCATTGCCTAATCAGCCCCTTCCTGAGTTTTCAAGAAAAATGAAAATCATTATTATTTACATTACTACTTTTCTCACTATCAATGGCAATATAATTATCACGCTGCTATTAACAATATCAATAGTAAAATAATATAAACCATTTCCAAAAATTGAGTAATTGGGGAACAAGGTAAGTACGAATATGTCATCCGTGGCGGCATTGGGTTAAGCACTCGACGAGTCATCTATGTATAAAGATATGTATTTTTGCCATCCTGGCAATCTTAGATACAGTCATAACTCTTCTCTTCATGACTTGCACTGACATAAAAACAAGGCTTTGTTAAATTCCAACACATTTTGGTGCATAAAATAGAGGTCATTGCTCCCTTCAATCAAAAATCATTAGGTATGCCATTGAATTCAGATATACATACATACAAAATTTTGATCTGCAACATTTCTTAAAGTTCGGAATGTTCATTTCATTTTCATTCACTTTCTAAAATAATAAATAACTGCCCAGAATATGAAGAATACAATGGCATTCTTACACAGACTTTATCAAACATGTAAAAACTATTCCGAAAACACTACCCATAATACAAAAAGGAAAATAACATATTTACATCATAAATGAACTTTAGAAACAATTCTCACTTCTCTGTAATTATTCATGAAGGTATAATCCCGTGGTATTTTTTAAAGTCTATTGGATCCTTAAAACAAGTTGCCCACCATTCTCAAAATATATCACGTTTGATGGTGATATTTCAATTACTCTATTTTACGCCCCTTTCTCCCTAATCTCAGCTCACAGGGACTTGGAATGCATGCACTGCCATTCTCCGTGCATGAATGAGGCATCAATGGACATGAAATTACGAGAAAACCTACGTTATTTCGTCTTAGTTAACTTACGAGGTGATCAGGAGTGCCTCCAGGATATATGCGTTTCTCTCTCTTCCCTTTCAAATAGCTTCGTCCATCACTGACAAGTTATAAGAACCTAATAAGCTGGAGTAATTTCGTTATATTAATCAACTCTACAAGTCGATTCACTCGCGCTATTCCTCACCTTCTCACAGTTCTAAATATTCATTCAACAATGCCTTGTGAAGGAATGCATCTAAGCAAAGACACTGCAGCAATGTTCCAACAATGTGCTGCTCTAATATTTATTCACTAACGCCCGACCGCAAAAGCCGCGTTTAAATACTGGAAAAATCGTAGAAATACAAAACTACAATGATCTTAGAGGATAAAGCACTATGATGAAGAAGAAAGGGTGGATAAATGTCCCTGCAGCCTTTTCTGGAGAGTTCTTCCTGCGTGGAGGAATTCGAGGCAGCAAGATGTTCACGGCGCGCAAGAGGCCCCATGGATGAATCACTGGTCACTTTATCTCACTTACATTTCCTCACGGCAATGTCACCCCTGAAATGCTTGGGGATTCTGGTCCTTAAGGGATATGGTTGCTTGGGAGACTGGCTGTGCTTGTGAGCGAAGGCCTGACCCAACGGAAATGCTGTGTTGGGGAAAGCATGCAAGCAAGTGAAGGGAGAGGGCGAGCGGGAGTGAAAAAAAGCATTGGAAATTTCCTGTCCAGGAGAGTCAATGACAGGCTGTGTCCTAAGTGGGCAGAGGAGAAGCTCACGGCCAGACAGGCGGGCCCTCAACGCGGCCCTACATTTCGTGGGAGGAATGTCACGCAGTATATTTTACTCGTAAGAGCCATTGATTATTATCTCCGAGGTAATTTTTTCTAAAAAAAAAATATATATATATATGTATGTATACATGTTTATGACTGTATAAGTATAATATATGTATATGCATGTGTATAAATGTGTGCACACGCGCGAGCGAGCACGCACACACGCACGCACACACACACACACACACACACACACACACACACACACACACACACACACACACACACACACACACACACACACACACACACACACACATCATTCTTATTATTATTACATATATATATTGTATGTATATATATAAATATATATATATATATATACTTTTTGTATATATATATATATATATATATATATGTATATATACTGTTTGTGTATATATGTATATATATATATATATATATATATATATATATATATATATATGTGTGTGTGTGTGTGTGTGTGCGTGTGCGTGTGCGTGTGCGTGTGCGTGTGCGTGTGCGTGTGTGTGTGTGTGCGTGTGTATATATATATATATATATATATATATATATATATATATATATATATAATGTATACATAACTATGTACATATACATATATGTATGTATATATATGTATATGTAATATATATAAATGTATATGATATATATGTATAAATAATATATGTAATTATATATATATTCATATATATACACACGCACAGACATCAATACATTTATACAGGAGTATATATAGGTACGTCTTTAGATATAAGCAGCCATATATAGTAGACAAACACTCATCCATGCATATATAAATATACACACATATATACATATATATATTAAAATAATGATAATAATAATACATATATGTATTCTCCCCTATAAGTACGGTATCACGGCAACCATCTCGACACGCAATGCGTACTTTTCCACTCGTTGCCGGGAGTAATGCCTTATACGTACCGTAGAATGGTACCTCTCCATAGTGACCTTGAAATATGGGGACTACGCACCGCGGAAAGGTTTTCGTGATCTGCACCGTTTACGCGGGTTATGTGAATTCGATCATATGGTAGCTATGTCTTATAAGCCTTTGTCGATGGAAGGATTATCTCATAGTAGTTATTTTCACATGGAAACTTTGTTTATTTTGCTATATTTATTTGAATCGCCACACCCAGATTATTTTTATCTAAACATTGCAGATAAATGCATCCATTGAAACTCCTTACACTAAATTTCTAATTTTGACTTGCCATTCAACCTATGTACGTCAAACATTCAGATACACATTAATTTAAATCCTTAAATTCTATAATTCTAACCTGCCATTAAACCTATACAATGAATATGTCAAGCATTCATTCTGGGGCGGTATTCACGAAAGGTCTTTGACAAATTTAAGGAGTCCTAGAAACAGTCTGACTCCAAAATCACTTGATATGCTTCCCTGCTTCTTTCATACTCATACGTTGAAATCTTTTATCCCCTCAAAGTGCCTATATTGCCCCTGTATCCTATCAAAATACGATCGAGCTCTTGGATTCCAACTTTAAAAACAGGTACGTAGATCTTTTGGCAATTTTTTTCAAGAGATGTTCTAAACTGATTTGGTATATTTGTGTCCCTTCCTAATTTATTCTATGGAATAACGTACAGTCTCTTGCGTTCAAACTTTAAAAAACACTCTACGAACACTTGGGTAGGTGTCAAGGCTGTGGAGCAATGTTATTATTTTTTCTATGTTATACCACGCGGTTCGTGAGAAGTCGAGATAGTTCATTTTGTAGAACTAATCGTCAGTGTACCACTTGGTTGGAAAGCGCGAGGAGTCAGCGACTTGGCCTCACTCGTGCACCTGGTTTCCCTGACGCTCGTTTGCAAGCGCGCCTCCATTTTTTTTCTAATCTTGAATTATTTCGAATTTATCGGTTAGCTATCGATTTCTTATGTCGCTAGGTTTTAGACTTTTAAGCCGAGTGGGTTTAGATTCGACTTTTATTAAATGTGTTGGTCGAGGTTAGCGCACTTTGGAGGAACCTAATGTATTTTTTTTTATAGCAAAGCCAGGTCTCTCTGAAAAATGCTGCGCTTTCCACACTAATTACCTGTCCGTCGTTTATTTCTCGTTTTTCTTCAACTTTTTATAATGTAATTGCAGGGTCCCGTATAACTTAATATAACTCCCGTACATCTCAACCTTGATTAGGTAGAGGGGAAAAAAAAAAAAAAAAAAAAAAAAAAAAAATATATATATATATATATATATATATATATATATATATATATATATATATATGTTTTAGGCCTTTGTAACCCGATTTTCTGACATTTTTCATTGCTTTGACGAGGTTGTTATTTAACATAAACTTATACATCGCAAGTGGATGCGGTAGCACAAGTTATCCTCACCCGCTTCCTAATAAGATCATGCGTGGGTTTATGTATTTCTTGCAAAAACTTAGATGTGCTTACAGATTGAAGTATGTACGGTCGTTGGAGCTGAGAAATCAACAAGCATACAGTGCTAAAGGCTTACACTTCAGCAGAGAGATACGACACGATAGCTTTTTCACCATCACTGGGGGTAATTCCTCTTTCGGGCGCAGTGGCGTGTGCAGACTTTCAAAGGGCAGGGACTCAGCCGAAGGAAAGGCCTACTCAAAAGGAAAGTCCCCCACCCCGCGTCACTTGATTTAAAGGGGATTTTTCGGTATGAAGGAAAGTAAGAGTGGGAACCCCATGTACCCCGAGACAACCCACCCTTGCCCATTCCTGTATTTCTTGGGGGCGGTCACTGGTGAAAGATAATCCTGGAAATATATTCGCGATGATTTGAAATGCTAATAGATAAATATATTACCAAATCACACCAGCTCTTGCATGCATAGTGACACCTCCGAGACAATAATGTTTGTTCTACTAGAAAATTCTACGGACCCAGAGCACTTTTTTAATACCTTAAAAAATTCACTAGACTAATGATGGAAATTCAACAGAATTGTTCTAAAATGGAAAAGCCTTTTGCCATCACTAATTTAGTATCGCAATTAGACTTAAAGATCATCGACTACAGCCATTATTAAGCACAAGGTAAATAAACCTTCCATGGCCTTATACATGTGCGTTGCTCTCGCCAACTGTCCAACAAAGTAAAACAAAACAGCAAGAAATACCCCCCGCCCGCCCCTCCCCCCTTCAAAAAAATATAATAATAATGTTAATAATAATAATAATAAAAAGAAAACAAACCTTCCGCAATCCACTACGAGTTACAGCAGAACCCACGCCCTTCATTTCTTCTCCCACGAAAGGCCGAATCTTTACGCCTGACCTCTGCTGTCGACTTGATTTATAGCGATTAGAACCTCCCTTCCTCCTCCTTCTTCCCCCTACCCCCGATTCGCCAATCCTCTCCTTACTACACGGAATAGGAAAGATTTGACTCCTAAGTTCAGCGACTCACCATCGACGAAAGTATCATCTGTGAGGGGGAGAATGGGTAGCACAGCACTACTTGACGACGGCGAGCGAGGCAACAACAGCATAACATTACGGGCATTTCCCTGATCTGACTACGGCTATCATACAGCTTTCACATTATGCGCGTCCGAAGGGGTGCGAGAAACTTTGAATCACTCAGCCTGTATATACGGTGAGTGTGTGTGTCTTTCGTTTTTCGTTTCTGTTTTCTTTTGGTTTTCATTTTAGCAGTGGGTTGAGATGTGATTCCCGAAAATAAATAGGAATATTGAACTTTTCCGCATCGCAACCAAATAACGAAACACTTTTGGGACAAGGCGCAGGGTACCTTGAGATACAGAGTACAGTAACCGAAACATGAATAAAAAACTAAATGGCGCTGGAAATTTAAAGTGTCCACTGACTCAAAACAATTTCAAGCTATACGTACCGAAAAAAAATGCGTTAAATCAACCAACAGCTGTGCCATGTTCACATAACGTATGCCTCTCGCCAAAAAGGAAGATAAAAAAAAAATGAATGGAGAAGATAAATAAAAAATACGTAGACCTATGTCTATTTGACCCAACCTTCTGAACTACCCACTCCTACTTCTGTGCGGAATACAGAACAGCACTTTTCATTTCTTCGACAAGATATCGTATTATCACACGAGGAGACGGTGAAACAACCACAACATGGGAAACGTTTGACATTAGCAATTAGTGTAAAAATAAAATCCAGTGTGGTGGTATCGGTTTTATATCAAATGGATAAGCCTGCCAACCAAGACATCTTCCAAATCAAGTAAATCCAGCGATCAGTGTCCTCGTTACAGTGAGCAGTGATACTTTCAACCACTGCAAGTCTTCAGGTACACTGACAGAGGTCGAACAAAAGTCAATAGATAATCAGGTAGTAATATACACAAGCAGAAGTCGAACGGTAGTCCAAAGATCATCATAATCTTACCAAAATCGCAAAAAAGGGACGCATGGCTGACAGAACTAGCAATGATGCACCTGCGCGAGAGCCATTGCATGAATATGGATGCTGGCCTCGATGAGTTTGGCTATTGTGTTCATGTATTCAGCTTGCAATAGCTACACTTTACCTTCAGCGAGGGAAAAGTTCAATGTATTGATATAAAGATCTTTTTGCTCTTCTTTTTGAACGCTGTACAACCTGAACCCGCTCGTGACCTCGTGCACACTATATTTTAACTAATAAAGATGACTAAGATGATAATAATAATAAAATCAATGATAACGAATAAAAAAAAAAATAGATGAAATAGCATACGAAGATACGGAAAAAGGCAGCAATGATATTCAATTTTGTCTTCTGTTATATTAATTACATGACATGGATAGTCTTGTCACATAATATATCAGTAGCTAATACTGTGCCCTTAATTAAGTAGGTGCCCCCTAAAAAAAGCTCTCAATTCTCGAGAAACTACATGGGAGTGAGTAGAGTTAAATGCACAGAGAGAGAGAGAGAGAGTGTAATGGGCGAATTAGATGTATCTTGTATACTGAAATTCCGGTAAAAATGATACAGTCCTTTTGATTCAATTAGTGTTCAAAACGGATGTATTATATACGCTACAGTAATGATGAATGCTACTGTCTGAAGAAATCTGTCTAGCACACGCGTCTGTATGTTTTTGTTTGTCTCTGGGTGCGTGTCTTTATTTATTCATTTATTTATTTATTTATTTATCTAGAGAGAGCGAGAGAGAGAGAGAGAGAGAGAGAGAGAGAGAGAGAGAGAGAGAGAGAGAGAGAGAGAGAGAGAGAGAGAGAGAGAGAGAGAGAGAGAGAGAGAGAGAGAGAGAGAGAGAGAGAGAGAGAGAGAGAGAGAGAGAGAGAGAGTGAGTGAGTGTGTGTGTGTGTATCCAAGTGTCCAAAGTCAGAGACAAAAGAGAATTTTCGATCCCGGAGAGAATTCTAGTTGGCATCATTGCCATAACACAACTAAATATGCGTTAATTGATTTTCCTCTGACACATTAAAACGTTTTATTTAATGTGTGACGTCGTGTGATTAAAAGAAAAAAACATCCATTTGGGTGTAAGCGATACAGTAATCCCTTGGTTACGAGCCTGCACCTGAGAGTAATAATAATGCGCGTGGCATCGTACGCCTGGCAGAGCGGAAGACTATTACCGAGCACTTTACCGAAAAGATCACCAACACAACGTTACTTATGTTATTCATATTACACAAACATGGATGTTGATCTCAGTCTTCCATTAATTCTTCTAATTTGGTGGAATAAATGTGTGACAGCAACAAAGAAGCAAAAAACACGACTTTTGCAATACAAACGTGTCTCGCCAACGTTTCCACATTCTGAAATTAACGTTTTCAAGACGCACGCAAACAAAACTATAATACAGGAGAGTACATACCTGTGTACAGGTGATCCCCTGATAGTTACAGGATGCAGCATGCGGTTTTCTGTAGCTGTGCGTGCAGGATGCTGCTGTGGCTTGATCTGGGTACACTGTGGATACTAAATGAGGGTGTGTTGTCATCAAGGACCTTCCTCCCTTCATGTGGATAGAGATTCGGTCTTCGCAGCCTGTATGTATGTGTACACATATATGTATGTATGCATTTCTTTTATATATATACATAAAAAATATATATAATATATATAAACATAATATATATACAGTATATATAATATACATAGATATACATATGTATATACATTATATATATATATATTTATATATATATATCATATTGTATACATATATATATATACTCGTACTTATATGCAAGTATATATAATTTTTTTCCTCATTATATTTCATTGTATATGCATTAACGACATTAAAATTTTCTGCACACACACAGCCTGTATACATCTACGTGGTAGAGACACTGATGCTCGTGAGAAATGAAGCAAACGGAAATGATGATAACAGGAAGTTGTCACATTGCACCTGAACAACTCTACTCAAGTACTTACCCGTATGGAATAAAAGAACTGCGAGTGAATCCCTCACGCCAAGGGGGGTTGTTAAAAGGATGAGATGGTGATGGAGCCAATTCCACGACTGACGACTGGATTCAAGACTAAGGGTTCGAACTAATAGTGATCCTACAGGACAAATTCAATGCACATGAAATGGCACTTCACAAAAGACACGTCCCATGAAATTCTGATGCGATTTGGTCTGAAGCTAAAGGCACTATTATGCAATCACCATGCGGCCATACACTGATATTTCAACATACCCATTTGATCTCCGTACACATTATGCCGACACGAGTAAAACATATGTTCACAGCGGAGCCTTGGAGCGCGGGGAGACCAACCACTGGTCGCTTTGCAAAGACTGTCACAAACGTTGCAGTACTCGCATGAAGTGAGGGCTGGAAGATTGCATCAACCGTGAGACACAAATAGCATACAATCTACACTGATAGCGCTAACCTTATTTATTGAAAATATGACATTTGCAGCCGAACTCTTGATTTCTGTTCTTTTCTTT
>NW_020872726.1:700162-702662 GCF_003789085.1 Penaeus vannamei | reverse complement strand
GAAGATAAGAAAGGAGGTAATGAGGGACTAAGAAGCCAAAGTGATGAGAGAAAAAGGAGATTAAAGTGAACGCAGTAGAGAAAGTAAAAAATGTAAAGAAACATAGGAGACAAAGAGATGGAGAAAACAAAAAAGTGGATAAAACGAGTAAGATAAGATGAGCACGATAAAGGATTAACAGCGGAAAAAGGAGAAGACAAGGAATATAAATGAAACGCGCCATCAGAAAAGAGAGAATAAAAGAAAGGACAAGCAGACACTCGTCGGAGAAAATATATATTGTATATCGAAATTATGATATATAAGGTAATATAAATATATCGTAATCTCTCCTCTCTTCTTCTAGCTTTTGACAAATTGATTAAGAAAGGTAATCAACATCGTATTGATCAGCCTATATTTTTATCAACTAATTCAGTGGTCTTACAATTTATCGTATAAATTTACATTAATTGATTATTATGTTAATTTATCGATATTACAATTAATGAAATAAAAATATTCTATGATGGTGATAATATAGAGCTGATAGAAAGGTCGAGAATAAAGGACATAGATTATACACAGTATCTGATATACTATTACTAGTACAAAATGTTAATGCTAAGATGATACAGAAAAGCCTTAAGGAATATTAGTTTTGATAATTAGGATAATCTTATTAAAGTTTTTTTTTATTATTTTTTATTATTTTTTATTTTTTTTTAACCCTTCCTGTCAATGACACAGTGTAGAATTACGTACATAGAAACAATCCCACGCACACACACACACACATAACAGGATACATACACATACATACACACTATTAAAAACACATGTAAGTGCACACAGATGATAAAAGATACACACATGTACACACAGAAATTAAAGACACACACACACCAAAGACACCTACATACAATAAAGACACACGCACAACACACAATTAAAAGACAACACGCATAATAAAAGACATATGCACGTACACACATAATAAAAGACACACACACACAATTAAAGACACCCACACACAACAAAAAACACATGCACACACACACACATACACAACAAAAATCACACGCACACGCGCAATAATAAAGACACACACACACAACAAAAGTCACACGCACACACACAATAAAAGACACACACACACACATAGACAATAACCCTCCCCTCTACTCCCCTCTCCCCCTCCCCCCCCTCCCTCGGCAGACATTAACAAACAGGACCCTTTTCACGCTGCCGGCTAATTTGCGTACACCCCCCACCCTCCCTACACCCTCCCTCCCTTCCGCTCTCCTAAACGCCCTCTCTTCCTCCCTCTCCTCCCCACCCACCCAAACTTCCTCCCTCCATCCCAACTCTCCCAACACCCTCCCTTCCCTTCCCTCCCCTCTCCTCCCCCTCCTCAACTCCCTAACACCCTCCTTCCCCCTCCCTCACTCCCTCCCCTTTCCCCTCTCCTCCCCTCCTCTCCCTCATCTCCCACTCTCCCTTCCCCTCCCTACACCTCCCTACACACCCCTCCCCTTCCCAAACTCTTCCCCTCCCTTCCCTCTCCCTCCCCCCCATCTCCCCTAGCCTAATGGACTGTATGGTAGTTACTGACGGGTTGAAGTCACGTGACGCAGGCCATTGACATCCATTAGGGAGGCGTGACTGACCATTATATTCTGCCCATTGATGATGCCAACTCGAACTCGCTCCCTCGTTGTTGATTTCGGGGTGGGGGTCGGGGGTGGGGGGTAGTGGGCGAAGGAGGTGAGAGAGAGAGAAGAGAGGGAGAGAGAGAGAGAGGGAGGGACAGAGGGAGGAAGGGAGGTTTTTTGGTGGTGGTGGTGGGGGAGGGGAGGGGAAAGGGGAAGGGAAGGGGAAGGGAGGAGGGACGTATGGGGGAGTTTTTTTGGTGGTGGGGTGGTGGGGGAGGGGAGGGGTGGTGGGGAAGGGGAGGGGGGGGGGTGGGTGGGGGAGGGGTGAGAGAGAGAGGAAAGGTTTTTGGTGTGTGGGTGGTGGAAGGTTGGGGTGAGGGGAGGGTGGTGATGGGGGCAAGGGTTAGACTGTTGGGGGGTTCATGGAGTTGGGGAGAGGTTGAACGAGGAGGAGGGGGGGGGTTAATGCTTTTGAGATAGGAAGAGTTGGGGGTTGGGGAAGGTTGGTGGGGGTTGGGGAAGGTGGTGGGGTTGATGGGGACTTGGGGAGGAAGTTGAACCGAGGGAGTGGTGGGTGGGGGTGGGGGGGAGTTGATGCTTTGAGGTTCTCACGGTGGGGGGAGTGAAAGTATGGAGCCAAGAGGGGGGAGGGGGAGGTGCGATTATGGTGTGTCTATGTGTGTGTGCGTGTATGTATGAGTATTCATGTACGCATATTAGTGTACACATACGTCGTGTAATACAACCATTTAAAACGAAAGTTCAGTTTAAACAAAACAAAAAAAAACAAAAAAAGTCAGAGAACGAAAATAAGAAAGAGGAAAAGAGAGCAGAAAGAGGAGATAAAGAAAAGAGAAAAAAGACAG
>NW_020872726.1:692662-695162 GCF_003789085.1 Penaeus vannamei | reverse complement strand
CCTTTTCCCCTCTTCTCTCCCCTCTCTCCCCCATCCCCTCCACCGCCCAAACTCCCAGCATTAACACAACAATACCAGAAATGCCAATAATGAGAGAATCGATTATTTTTTTTTTCCCGCTAAACAATAATGGTGAGCGACCATTCTGTTTGACTTTCGGCTGGTCCTCGCTCGGCACTCGCTTTCGCTTTCTCTCTCTCTCGCTTTCTCTCGCTTTCTCGCTTCTCTCTCCTCTCTCTCTCTCTCTATCTATCTTTCCCCCCTTATCTTAAATTCCCCTAATCTCGCTCTCGCTCTCTACTCATCTCTCCTCTCTCTCTCTCTCCTATTTATCATACTATCTATCTATCTATCTCTCTCGCTGTCTCTCTCTCTCTCTCTCGCACTGTATCAGCTTCTCTCGCTTTCTCGCTCTCTCTCTCTCTCTCTCTCTCTCTAATCTATCTATTCTCGCTTCCTCTCTCTTTCTCTCTCTCTCTCTCTCTCTCTCTTTCTCCTCTACTCTCTCTCTCTCTCTCGTCTATCCTCTCCATCGCTCTCCTCTCTCTCTCTCTCTCTCCTTCTCTCTCTCCTCTCTCCTCTCTCTCTCATCTACATCTCTCTCTTCTCTCTCTCTCTCTACCTATCTATCTATCTAATCGTCGCTCTCTCGCGCCTCTCTCTTCTCTCTCCTCTCCTCTTCATTCTCTCTCTCTCTTCTCATCTCTCATCATCTCTCTCGTCTCCTCGCCCTCTCCTCCTCTATCTATCTATCTATTAATCTGATAAGCTACTCTCTCCCTCTCTCTTCTCTGCTCTCCTTCTCTTCATCTTTCTTCTTTCTATCTATTCTTTCTCTACCACTCCTTTCAGCAAAATTTTTTTCCCTTTCAAATTTCAAACCGTCTTTTTTTTTTTTTTTTTCTTTCATCTAAATCAACAACTTTATACCATAATCCTTTTATTCTCCCTAATTACTCTTTGCGCCGATTTAATTACCATCATTAATTAACGAGTCATAAAGGTAATTACTCAGATTTAGTGTTTCTTCTTATCATGCTGTTTTTATTATCATTTTTTCCTTTTTTTTATTTTTTTTCATTATTTTCTGAATTTCTGGTAGTTGGTTGGTTGGTTTATTCTTGTTTTTTGTTTTGTTTTGTTATCATTGTTTTCTTTGCTTTTTTTTGAGGAGAAAATATCTCAGATTTTGGTGTATTTTCTGTTTTTTTTTTTTTTTTCTCTTTTCTTTTCCTTCTTTTTGTTTTTTTTATGAGTTTTTTTTTGTTTGTTTTTGGTTGCCTTCTTTTTGTTGTTTTTGTCATTCACTATCATTATTATTTTCCCTTCTATCATTATCATTATTAACGTTATTTCATTACAATTACTTTTATTACTATTATTATCATTACTGTCATCATTATGGTTATCATCATTGTTGTTATTACTGTCATGAATATTATTGTTTTCATTATGATTGTCATTATTATAATTATCATTATATCAAGATTTTATTATTACATCATTATCATCCTTATCAATAGCGTTACTATCATTATCATCAGTAATATTGCTTCTTTTATTATTATTACTATTATTATTATCATTATTATTATCGTCATTGTCATTGTCATTTTTACTATTATTATTGTTATTATTATCATCATTATCATCACTGTTGCTGTTGTCATTATCATTATCATAATAGTCATTGTTATCATAATTCTATTGTTGTTGTTATTATTATTACTATCATCATCATCATTATCGGTACTATTGCTATTTCTATTGTTCTAGACATCATTGTTATTCTTACTGTCATGGTATAATGTTATCTTACTTCTCTCACTCCCTGTCTTTATCTCAATTTCTATTTCTCTCTCTCTCTCTCTCTCTCTCTTCTCTCTCTTCTCTCTCTCTCTCTCTCTCTCTCTCTCTCTCTCTCTCTCTCTCTCTCTCTCTCTCCTCTCTTCTCTCTCTCTCTCGTCTCTCTCGCTCGCTCGCCTCTCTCTCCTTTTCGTCTCCCCACCCTCCCTCTTCTCTCCCAACTTCCTTCCCTCCCCCCCCCTCTCTCCCTACCTCTTCCTTTCCCCCTCTCCCCTTCCTCCCCCTTAACCCGACCTTCCCCCTCCCTTTCTCTCTCTTCCCCCTTCCCTCCCTCCCTTCCCCCCTTCCCCTTTTCTCCCCCTCCCCCCCACCAACTTCCTCTCTCCCCCTCTCTCCCAACCTTCCCCCCCCTCCCTCCTCCCCTCTCCCCTCCCTCCCCCCTCTCCCCGTCTTTCCCAAACCTCCTCTCCCTCCCTCCCCTCCTTATCCCCTCTCCCCCTCTCTTTCTCCTCCCCCTCTACCCTCCCTCCCTCCCCTCTCCCTCCCCCCCCCCACCCCCCCCTCCTCCCTCCATACCCCCTCTCCCCCTCCTCTTTCTCCTCCCTTCCCCCTAGCCCTCCCTCCCTCCTTCCTCCCTCCTCCCCTTCTCCCTCCCTCCCTCCCTCCTCCCCCTTTCCCTTCCATTCCTCCTCCT
>NW_020872726.1:628283-632277 GCF_003789085.1 Penaeus vannamei | reverse complement strand
CCAGTTCCTCCTCCTCCTCTCCTCTTCACCTCCACTCCTCCTTCCCTGCCTTCCTCCCATTCCTCCTCCTTCCTACCTCCATCCTTCCCTGCTTCCTTCCCAATTCCGCCTCCTTCCTCCCTCCTTCCCAATTCCTTCCAATTCCTCCTTCCTACCTCCTTCCCTGCCTTCCTTCCCAATTCCTCCCTCCTCCTCCTCCATCCTTCCCTGCTTCCTTCCAATTCCTCCCCTCCTACCTCCATCCTTCCCTTCTTCCTTCCCAATTCTCCTCCTCCTACCTCCATCCTTCCCTGCTTCCTTCCCAGTTCCTCCTCCTCCTACCTCCTCCTCCCTTCCTTCCCAATTCCTCCTCCTCTACCTCCATTCTTCCTGCTTCCTTCCCAATTCCTTCCTCCTCCTACCTCCATCCTTCCTGCTTCCTTCCTTCCCAATTCCTCCTCCTCCCTACCTCCATTCCTTCCCTGCTTCCTCCCAATTCCTCCTCCTCCAGTTCCTTCCCAGTTCCTCCTCCTCCTACCTCCATCCTTCCCTGCTTCCTTCCCAATTCCTCCTCCTCCTACCTCCATCCTTCCCTGCTTCCTTCCCAATTCCTCCTCCTCCTACCTCCATCCTTCCCTGCTTCCTTCCAATTCCTCCTCCTCCTACCTCCATCCCTTCCCTGCTTCCTTCCCAAATTCCTCCTCCTCCTACCTCCATCCTTTCCCTGCTTTTCTTCCCATTTCCTCCTCCTCCTACCTCCATCCTTTCCCTGCTCCTTCCCCAATTCCCTCCTCCTCCTCCTACCTCCATCCTTCCTTCTTCCTTCCCAATTCCTCCTCCTTCCTACCTCCATCCTTCCCTGCTTCCTTCCCAATTCCTCCTCCTCCTACCTCCATCCTTCCCTGCTTCCTTCCCAGTTCCTCCTCCTCCTACCTCCATCCTTCCCAATTCCTTCCCAGTTCCTCCTCCTCCCCCCTCCATCCCTTCCCTCCACCTCCTCCTCCTCCCTCATCCCCCACCTCCCCCACCTCCTCCTCCATCCTTCCCTGCTTCCTTCCCAATTCCTCCTCCATCCTTCCTCACCTCCTCCATCCTTCCCTCACCTCCCCCAACCTCCCCCCGCGCCATCCGTCCCGGCGGGCGTGGGGCGTGAGCTATCTCCCCCGCATCAGCACCTGCTACTGCGCCCGCCCTATCGCCCTCGTCTGTATCCCTTCGCCGGCCTCTCGGGGCGCCGCCCAATCCCTCTTAACGACCGCAAAACAAACACTTTATTGAGCTTCAGGACCGAGTCACAGGTGGGGGGAAAAAGGTTGGCGGGTCCCATGCGCTGCGCTCGGTCCTTGGAAGTGGTTTTTGTCTCCCCCCTCTCCTCTCTCCCTCTTTCTCTCTATCTGTCTATCTATTTCTATTTCGTTCTTCTCTCTCTCTTTCTCTCTATCTATCTATCTGTCTATCTCTATCTCGTTCTTTCTCTCTTTTTCTCTCTCTCGTTCTTTCTCGTTCTTTCTCTTTCTCTCTCTTTCTCTCTCGCTCTCTCTCTCTCTCTCTCTCTCTCTCTCTCTCTCTCTCTCTCTCTCTCTCTCTCTCTCTCTCTCTCTCTCTCTTCTCTCTCTCTCTCTCTCTCCCTCCCTCCCTCCCTCCCTCCCTCCCTCCCTCTCCCTCTCCCTCTCCCTCTCCTCCCTCTCCCTCTCCCTCTCCTCTCCTCTCCTCTCACTCTCCCTCTCCCTCTCCTCCCCTCTCTCCCTCTCTCCCTCTCTCCTCACTCCCTCCCTCCTCCTCCCTCCCTCTCCCTCCTCCCTCCCTCCCTCCCTCCCTCTCCTCCATCCTCCATCCATCCATCCATCCCTCCCTCCTCCCTCCTCCATCCTCCCTCCCTCCCTCCTTCCCTCCCCTCCTCCCTCTTTCGCTCTCTCTTTTCTTCCTTCCTCATTTTTCTTTCCGATTCTCTCTCTCAGATGGAAACAAAGAGAGAGAGAGAGAAAAGAGACAAATTTGACGAGGAGGAAAACTGCCTCGTATTCGCCTTTTTTTCCCTGCCTGCTCCCCCCCCCCCCCCGCCAGCCCATGCCATGTACCAGCGATTCCTAAAGTACCCAAACTGTGCCATGAAAACCTTTGTTGCACGGAAGCACGGAAGCAGGGGCGTGCTGAACGGTATTCTCTAAGCGCAAATATTCACGGAAGTACTTACTGTACGTACAAGCGCCTGTGCGAGGATGTACCCGGTTAGTATACATAAAAAACACGTACATTGAAGCATGTATAAACAAAGGGAGAGAAGAATTGAAAAGAGAAAAAGAGAGAAGGGGAGAAAGACGGAGAGAGAGAGAGAGAAAGATAAAAGGAGAGAGAAAGAGTATACAGACAGAACGAAGGAAATAAACCGTCTGAGATATATGTAAAGAGGGACAGAACGAGAAAAGTGCGAACGAAAAAAAAAAAGAGGACAGAGCGAGAAAGAGACGCAAAAAAGAGTAGGACCGAACGAGAAAGAGAGGGTAAATAAAACGAAAAGATAAACGAAAACGATAGGGACAGAACAAGAGAGAAAACGAATAAAAAGAAAGATAGAGAGAAAAAAAAACAGGCACGGTGAGAGCGAGAAACGAAAACGATAGGAACATAACAAGAGAGAAAAAGAATGAAAAGGAAGAAAGAAAGAGAAAAAAAGACAGGGACGGTGAAAGCGAGAAGGAGAAAGATCGTGAAGGAGAGAACCGCCCATAGCCAGCACACCGGTAAGCACTCACACAAATACCCACGCACTCACAAGCTGACGTTATAGCTTCCCCCTCCCCACTATCCAGCTCGCCGCCCCCCCTCACCTCCCCACTATCCAGCTCGCCCCCCCACCTCCCCACTATCCAGGTCGCCCCCACCTCCCCACTATCCAGCTCGCCCCTCCCCCACCTCCCCACTATCCAGCTCGCCCCCCCCCACCTCCCCACTATCCAGCTCGCCCCAACCCCCACCTCCCCACTATCCAGCTCGCCCCCCACCCCCACCTCCCCACTATCCAGCTCGCCCCCTCCAACCTCCCCACTATCCAGATCGCCCCCCCCCCACCTCCCCACTATCCAGCCCGCCTCCCCCACCTCCCCACTATCCAGCTCGCCCTCCCCCCACCTCCCCACATATCCAGCTCGCCCCCCCCCTCCCCCACTATCCAGATCGCCCCCCCACTCCCACATCCAGCCCCCCCCACCTCCCCACTATCCAGCTCGCCCTCCCCCCACCTCCCCACTATCAGCTCGCCCCCCACCTCCCACTATCAAGCTCGCCCCCCCCCCACCTCCCCACTATCCAGCTCCGCCCCCCCACCTCCCCACTATCCAGATCGCCCCCACCTCCCCACTATCCAGCCCGCCCCCCCCACTCCCCACTATCCAGCTCGCCCTTCCCCACTATCCAGATCGCCCCCCCACCCTCCCCACTATCCAGATCGCCCCCCCCACCTCCCACTATCCAGCTTCCCCCACCTCCCCACTATCCAGCTCGCCCTCCCCCCACTCCCCCCAGCTCGCCCTCCCCCCCTCCCCACTATCAGCTCACCTCCCCACTATCCAGCTCTCCCCCCCCATCTCCCCACTATCCAGCTCGCCCCCCCCACCCACCTCCCCTCATAAGTCCGGGACCTCCTTACCACTTCCCCTCCCCCCACCCACTCCCCACTCCCCCCACCCCTTCCCCCACCCCTCCCCCCACCCCCTCCCCACTCCCCCACCCCCTCCCCACTCCCCCCACCCCCTCCTCACGAGGACACGAGCCCCTTCTCTCGCCCTACAGGATATATCAGTGTTATATCGCTTTCCCATAGAGGTCGATACGAACACACAATCGAGGAAAATATTCTTGCCTCATCGGACGGTCTTTGTCGGATGAGAGGAGGCCGAGGCAGAGATAGGGGGCTTTTTTAAGTGGAGGGGGTGGGCTATGGGGCTGCAGAGAGGGGGGTGGAGGGCTGGGAAAAGGAGGGAGGGGAGGGGAGAAAGAGCGGGGGACGAAAGGAAGA
>NW_020872726.1:618283-625783 GCF_003789085.1 Penaeus vannamei | reverse complement strand
CGTGTGAGAGAGAGAGAGCGAAAGAGAGAGGGAGACTGAGAGAGAGAGGGAGGGAGGAAGACAAAGAGACAGAGAAGAGAGAGGGCAAAGAAGAGACCCTCAGCCGGAGACGGACTCTTCCCCAGAGCCGAGGCAATAAAGTGCGTCAGTCCCCAACAAACGCCCTGGTTCATGGGGCATGAGAGTGCGTGTGGAGTCGTAGCTGCTGCCGAATACCTGCGCAGACGGAGGTATTCGGGGCGACTCGGCTACGCGACCGCAAATGCTCCCCCGGATGGACACGCGCGAGTGCATGTCCGTATGTACGTGTGAGGTTGTGTGTGCCTGTGTACGTTTTCGTATGTGGGAGAGAATCAAAGAGTTGGGAAGAGAAGGCGAGAAAAACAGAGCGGGGGGTGGAGGGAGAGAAAGAGAGACAGAGACAGACAGACATACTCAATGAGAGAGACAGACAGAGAAAAAGAGACGGACAGAGGCAAAGAGACAGGCAAAGAGAGAGAGAAAAAAAGCGAATAGTGCCAAAAGGTAGAAGGAAAGACACATAAACAGAAAACTAAAACAGACTAACAACATACCTCAAACACAAACACGCCAACATGGCCGAAGAAGCGCACCTCTCCAGGATAAAAAAAAAAAAAAAAAACGGAAAAAAATGACAAACTGATCCGCAACAGACACCCAAGAACACAGCCTGGGAGACGAAATAAGTCCCCAGGCATCGAGCATTTACGTCCCGGGCGAAGAAGGGAGAGAGGGCGCGAGTCCTGATAGCAAAGGGCCAGACAGGCATCTTGTGGGCGTGCGACTTTCGCCTCCATCGTCGGGGAGGAAGAGCTAGGGGGGAGGACGAGCTGGGGTGGGGGGGGTGGGGTGGGGGGGGGGGGTGAGAGTGAGACAAAGACACACGCAAAGGTGTTTATATACATGTATAAAGTGAAAAAGGGGACAAATAGACGGATAGAGAGAATAACTAATAGCAAGAGAGAGAAAAAGATAGATAGATAAATGCATACATACAGACACATAGAAAGAGAGAGAAAGAGAGAGAGAGAGAGAGAAATGTAAATGATATACCAAAGTTATCGTATCATGTAAAAGTAGGAAATGGTGGCATCCGCAGCCTGGCACTGTTGCCTCGCGTCTCCAGGGTGCCATAACTCCGCGCACAGTGCCTCCCGGTCCTCCTTGCTCATCTATAAAGGTGGCACTGTACAAATTTTGAATACGTGAGTGGGTGCTAAAACTTGAGAAGGGAATGTAGTATTGGTAGTAGTGGGAACTGAGGAGGAAGAAGGGGGAAAGAAAGAGAAGGGGAGGAGAGGTCCAGAGGAACTGGGAGGTAAGAAGGTCAGAGAGGAAAAAGAAAGGAGGAGAAAGGAGTCGACAGCATAGGGATAAAGCTTTTTCAGCTGTGCTCAACATAATAAAACCCCGTACGCAGATACGGCCGACCCCACGAGACTGATGATGACGACCGCCCCCTCCGCAAACCCCCGCCCACTGAACGACCTCCGCACACCACGAGAGCACACCAGCCCCATGGACCCGCCCCACCGCACAGCCACGCAGATCCCCCAACACAACCGACCCCCTCCCCTAACCCACGCACACCCCCCCCGGGCGCCCGAGACCGGAGACCAACGCAAGACGAGTACCGCACGCCAGCGGAGCCCGCAGAAAGCCAGACAGCGAGCCTACCACCAGAACGACGGACCGACCGAAGACGACCCATACATCCCAGATGCCGACCACCAAAGACGCCAGACCCTCCCAATCACAACGCATACGATCCGACCCGTGCAGAGAGAAGACAACAGAGAGACGAGACAAGAAGGAGAATGTGGAGAGGTGTCTTGGGAGAGATTTTCGAGACGAGAAGATTATATCAGGGTAAGGAAACTCAAGGGATGAAAGGATAAAGAAGAAGAAAGAGATGGAGGCGCATGAAGCTACACGAAACCGAGAGTAACCAAGGCGGGCCCCCATAATTGGAACACGAGACCAGGAGCCAGCAATAAACCACGAAACAGAAGAGAGTACAATGAGCATGCGCAATACGCGCCACCGAGAGGGGCTCATGAGAGAGAGAAGCACTGAGGCCAGCGAAGAGAGTCCGAGGAGACGAGCCGACCTGACTGAGATGCTCGCCCTATTAACAAGACAGGAAAAGATAAGAATCAAAGAGAGAAAGATCCGAGAGAGGAGAGGAGAGAGAGACATGACAGGACAGACAGACAGACACAGAGAGCACCCTCCCAAAGCGAGACCAAAGCCCTGAGGCGCCTAGGAACCAGTTCTGCCTTTTCATTCACGGGTCTGAAGCTAGGAATACCACTTGCCCGAATGCCCGCGTCCCTGGCCTGTTCCTTTATATCCTTTGCCGGATTTCCACTCCTTCCTTGCCAAGATTAAGATGCTTACCAGCTTTTACCTTGAACAGGGAAATGATACTAGGAAGAGAGAGACTTAGGGTGTAAATAAAGCCCAAAAGCCCCCTCCCCCTTTCCATCAGGAGTCCCTTTCGATAAACTTAATTGCAGGCTATAATAATCCATGTTTATATATATCTATCTATCGACTCATAAAAAGCGATTCCCTCTTTTTCTCAAGCTTGTAGGTCCATCCTCAGCAGCAGTAAACGACCTTTCTCTGTCAAAGCGGCTGGAGGCCCCAGAGCAGACCTTAGGGGTTAGCGCGGATGGTGTAGTGTTTGAGGGCACAGAGGGATGCGGCAGGGAGGGAGGGAGGGAGGAGGAGGGAGGGAGGTGAGGAGGGAGGAGGGGAGGGAGGGGGCACAGGTGGTTGGAGGGGAAGGGAGGGAGGGAGCGAGGGGAGGATTGGTAGGGGGACATGGGCGAGATGAGGGAGGATGAAGAGTAGCGAAACTGTGAGTTTTAATCAAATTCCGCAATGTGATCCACTTCATCGTGAATGGAGAGTAAGGCCAGGGAAAGGAAAAGTGGATCTGTCTCTCAAGGGGAATTAACGAGGTTTAGTTGGCATACAAACGCCTTATCCGGTATCTGGCGAAGAGAAGGGGGTTAATGGCCAGTTTGTCTTCATCGCGATGGTATGCCCTTACCTTACACTTTACCGACTTACATGCCATTACCGGGGGAGGTCTTACACACGCTTCGACCACAGACACCCTCGTACGGGTTATGCCTTTCCCTCAAGTTGGAGACGAGAGTATGTGTGGAGATGTGGAGGAGGGGGGGAGGGATCACCTCGCCCGGCACATATGCTCATATGGAATAAATAATATAGATCTTGCATTATCAAATAATATCGGAGGTATATCTCATATCTCATGAATTCACTAGTAGATCTCATTATGGCATCAGGTATCTCATATATGGCGGTCAATGATACATATTAGTACTGCATATCTCGATATCTCATATCATATAATCTCATATCTCATATTTCATATCAAATAATATCTCATAAGTAAATCTCATATCTCATAATGCGAGAGGAGTGAATATGAAGAGTGAAAACGGAATCCAACCCCGAGACTTTCCCTCGGAGACACCCTCCCTACGACAGAGAGAGAGTCCGAGCTGAGATTGAGAGAGTCTGTTTCCAATTACCCCGATCAGCCAAAGTCGCCCGATATTAGCCTCAAAAGAGAGATAATGAAACGATAAGACGTACGATGTCAAGAGATACGACCGAAGGAGAGAATCTCTGAATGCTTGCCGATTGTAAATTTCATTTAAGAGAAAGACGTTAACGGAGAAGGGAGCATACCAGTTTAAGATTGGAAAAGGACGCCAACGAGAGAGAGTTAATTCAAGAGTCGCAGTCAACTCTTGCAATCTAGAGCGAGACAGAAAATAATTGAAGCCTTTGATTAGGAAAATTGCCTAATTTGTAATTGAGTGCGAAATGGTAGTATGGTAAGTGAAATGAACACTACAATGCGTGCTTGTATAAAGTGAGGATAGGTAGGAGAGTCTCCACAGCTCGATCGACAAGATAGTATAATCCAATTAATATCACTGATCAGATCCTACTGTGTATAGGACCGAAGCCCTTCCCCGAGGACGTCTTGCGGAGCGCGTGTGTGCGCGCGTGTGCGCGCCCTGACGCAACGGCTCGCGTGATTTGTGCGAGCTAGTTAATTCATGATCTTCGAGTGCGCATGTCTCTCAGATGGATCCTCAAACCTTGTCTCTCGACAGCTTAAAAAATAAAAAGCTATGACTCGTGCTAACACGAAAGTTTCACTCTAACCCTGAACCCCTCCCTAAAAGGACGTGAGGTCCAGGGATTGGCAAGGGGTCTTGGTGTGTCTAGCAAGGAGGAGGAAGAGGAATGGAACTGCGGACGAGAGAGGGGATAAGAGGTACGCGGGAAACGAGGGAGTTCGACGGCTATATTTAGATAATGGCGAACGTTCATGTACGAACGTAGGTGATGAGTGCAAGTAGTTGTACAGAATGTAGATGGTTCCCTCAGAGATACGTCTTGTGATACATAAGAGGAAATTTGACGTGAAGACGCTTGAAGAAGAGAGAAGGAAGGACCGGGAGGAGAACGACCGGATTTTTAACGTGAGGAGAGAAAGTGAACGATGAAGAGGAAAGAGTGAGGGAAATACCAGGAGAGCGACGAGTTGAAGAGGATTGAGACAACCTGGACACAGGTTGAGAAACCTGACGAGGTGAGTCCAGAGTAGCAAGAGGAAGTGTCAGAAGGAAAGTCAGGACGATTCCTCCGAGCAAAGAGTGATAGAGGGAAAAAGGAAGGAGAGAGAAGGGCTAGGAGAGAGAATGCGTGTATATGACCAACTGCGAGACTTGGCACTTTCGCGACAAGCGAGATATCGGAAAAAGCCACTATCACTCACGTGATGTGCACGAGTATGAGAAAAAGAGGGAGACGACCCCGAGGAAGGAGAGAGTGAAGAGAAAAGGAGAGGAGAGAAAAAAGAAGGGAGACGAGACGAGAAGATGGCGAGAGGAGCGAAGAAAGAGAAGGAAGGAAGAGGATGTACAGGTGAGGAAGAGAGTAGTGGAAAATGGAAACAGGGCATGATCCGCAGGAGTTATGACGGAAGGACAATGAAGTCAGAAGGTGCGAAAGAGAGAAGGTTGTATAAACAATATATCGGAATGATATTCGAGGGACGAGGTGTAGAAAGACTGGAGAGAGAGATCTTACAACATCCTGTAGATGCGAGAGAAGATACGAGAATTTTTGATACGGATGAAGATTCATCAGATAGAGATATTTCGATTGCAGTATATTTCGTCAGAATAGTGTAGATGTCATCATTGATAGGAATATTATCATTATTGTTATTCCTGTTGTTTTGTTATTATTTATTATCCTGATATAATCGACAGTATCGATTAGTATTATCAGTGTTCAATTTGTTATTTGTGATGTATTAGGGAGATCAGCTATGATATGTGGCAGGGAGGCTTGAGGAGCAGGGAGGGAGGATAATGACAGTACGAAGTCATGAACGTAACTATACCGTGACGATACACGTATCTCTCTCGTACTCTTACTCTCGAGTACTCCTGATCAGCTCGATGACGTCTGACTAATCTGACTCTCTCTCTCATCTCTCTCTCTCTCTCTCTCTCTCCTCTCTCTCTCGTCTCTACTCTCTCTCATCTCTCTCTCTTCTCTCTCTCTCTTCAGATGATATATAGTAATACTATAGTATAAGAGTATATATATCTGATATACTAGATAGTATAGGTAAATAGAGTAGTAGGAGGAGGGTATGTAGGGAGGGAGGAGAGAGAGAGAATGAGATATAGACGTTATAGAGAGAGGGAGAGAGATAGAAGTGAATGTTACGAGAGAGAGAGAGAGAGATATAAGAGAAGACTAATAATGAATGAGAGAGATGTCAAATAATTATAACACCTCAGTGAAATAATGCTAATGCCACTCCTAAATAAGTAAGTCATGCCCCCTACTAGTCTAAAAATAAATGAATAATGATCCGTTTATGATATGCTTCAAAAAGTAATACAAACTGGCACTCTGAGATAGAGTTAAAATATGCTCACGTAGATATAATTCGTGATTCACTAATGAATGATAGGCAAGAACTCGCCCTGCGATCACCCCGGAACCGAAACGCTGCACCGAACCAAACGGAACAAAGCGTCCACGCGAAGAGAGAGAGGTGAGTAGAATGAGTGGTATCATAGAGGTAAGGAGGAGTGGATGAGAAAGGGTGAGAGAGGGAGGTAGAGTGAGAGAGGAGGAGGGAGTAGAGGAGGAGGGTAAGGAGGGAGGAAGATAGAGAGAGAGAGATAGATAATGAGAGAGATAGAGAGAGAAGGATATGAAGAGATGTAGTATATAAGAGAGAATGATAAGATGAAGAGAGATATAGATAAATATAGAATATAGTATAGTTATTGTATATGTTATATATATAATATATATAGTGAATCAGAGAAGAAGAGAACAGTAGATGAGAGGAAGGAGAGAGGGAGGGGGTAGATAGAGGAATGAAGAGGGGTAAGGATAGAAGAAAGGTGATAGAGGAGGATAGTATGAAGTGTAAGGAGGAATAGAGTAGAGGAGGGAGTAGATAGATAGTTAGTAGAAAAGATGGAGGAGAGGGAGAGTGGAAGAGTGTGATGAGTAAGGATAGATGAATAGATATAGAGATAGAGAGAGTGAAGAATTATATTAGATGATATATGATAAGTGAAATTAATATATGAAAGATAATGAAAATAGGAGATGCAGATGGAATGAAGATATAGTAATAGAAACGGAGAGTTTATAGAAAATATTACATAGATATAAGAAGAGGAAGTAAGTAGAGACGTGAGATGAAGTAGATAGTAATATATAATAATTATATGATAATATATATTATAGTGTATATATATATATATATATACATAAATATATAGTATATAGAAGATGAGATAAATAAAGAGAGTGAAAAGATATAGTAAGATATAGAATGATATAAGAAGAAGAAATGAAAGAGAGGATGAGTAGGGGTAAGATAGGTAGTAGTGAGAGGGATAGTGAGCAGATGGAGAAGAGGAAAGAAAGAGTATATGAAAGGAAAGTGAATAAGAGATAGAAATGAAGAAATTGAGTAGAAATAAATGTCAAATATATTCAATAGATTAGTGTGTGCAGAAGGAGAAGAGGGGTGGGAAAAGGAGAAAGAAGAAAAGAAAATAAGAAAGAGAGGGAATGTTGGTGACTGAGTACCCTATATAATATAGAACGGGGCGCTACACGTTCGTACACCCGCCCATCCTCTCACCATGTGCGGACGTATCACCTCACACCTCATAATAATAGATAAGCCAATAAATAAAGTAGAGAATAGAAGGAGGAAATATTCGGCTGATACCTCGAACAATCTATGAAGCAACAGTATATCCACAAGATCTAAATAAGGTAAGTTTATTGTATTAAGAGGTTTATATAAAACTGAATAAATTAATCATACATTACCTAATCATAATACATAAATAAATATAAATATTAAATCCT
>NW_020872726.1:610783-613283 GCF_003789085.1 Penaeus vannamei | reverse complement strand
TATGTAACAACATTTCAAGGGCGCTTGAAGACATAGCTGTATAACAACTAAAGTTTGTTATATAAGAACATAACGTAGAGTAGAGCAATCAAACTCTAATCCAAGTTGGCCACGCCCTTGACCTTGATTATTATGATAACAAGAGTCGTACAAAAGAAAAGCCGATGTTATGATGGTGGCTATTACTGGTGTAACTAATAGTCATATTAGTAATAGTTACATGGTAGTGACAATGATAGTAATAATGCGAATTATAATTATTATCATGATAATCATCCTCATTATCACTATCATTATGATGATGATAATGCTAATAGTAATATTATAATAGTGAAGAATTAATAAAATAATATCATCATATTATTAATGTCATTATATATCAATTATCATATCATCATTATTAATTATCATATCATTATCATTATTGATGTTATCACCATCATCATCATGAAAGTATATTGATAATAATGATAAGAATGATAACGTTAATAATTATTATGATGAGAATAATGATGTAAGAATAATAAAAGATAAAGATGTTAGTAATAATGATAATAAAAAAAATATAATAATGATACTGGTAATATTGATGCAACAATAATAATAGTATTAATTAATAAAATAATAATTATAATAATTCATAATCATAATAATAACAATTATTATCACTTTGTTATTATTGTTAGTATTAAAATGATAATCATCATCATGAAAACAATGATGATGATGATAATAACAATAGTAAAGATAACAATGATGGTAATAATGATAATGAATAACGCTAATAATGATAGTCAAATAATGGTAGTAATAATGAAAATCATAATAACATTGAAAATAATAATGATAATAACAATAATGATAATGACAATAATAATAACAATAATGATAATGACAATGATAATAACAATAGTGATAGTAGTGATGACCATGATTTTTAAAATAACAATAATGATTAATGATAATAATAACAAGTATAATAATAATAACAATGATGATTAAAATTAAGATAATGATAATGCCAATCATGATAAAGATATTGCCAATATTATGATAGTGATAATAGTGATAACAATGATCAATAATGATAAGGATAAAAAAGTAAGATCAGAAGATTATGAATGATATTACTGATGGTATTAATGACTATTTTTATCATGATAATAATAGTAATGATAATGATGATAATAATAACAATAATAATGATAGTAATAATAATAATAATAATAATAATAATAATAATAATAATTGTTATTATTATCATTATCATTATTATCATCATTGTTATTATTATTATTATTATTATTATTATTATTATTATTATTATTATTATTATTATAAATATAATAATTATAAAATAATAGTGATAATAATGAAATGTTGAAAATGATAATAAATACGACAATGATAATAGAAATGATAATACTACTACTACTATTAATGTTAACAATGATAATAACAATAACAATGTTAATAATGATGATGATAATTGTAGTGTACGCCTGCACACGTTCCGACTCGATGTCTGATTTCACCTTCAAAAACCTCGGCCAATGCACACACACACACACACACACACACACACACACACACACACACACACACACACACACACACACACACACACACACACACACACACACACACACACACACACACACACACACACACACACACACACACACACACACACACACACACACACACACACACACACACACACACACACACACACACACACACACACACACACACACACACACACACACACACACAACACACACACACACACACACACACACACACACACACACACACACACACACACACACACACACACACACACACACACACACACAACACACCACAGACACACACATACACACACATACACACACAAACAAACAAAACAAACACACACACACACGCACAATAGTATTAATATTTAAAATATTGCTAATTGTTATATTAATGATAAAATGATAATGATGGCAATAACATCAATGGTAATAATGATAGTGACAGCAACTGCAATAATAATGATAATAATGATAAATGGTACAAAAAATAATAATAATAACAATGGTAGTAATAATAATGATAACAACAATACTGATAATGATGATAATGATAACAATACTGATAATGATAATAATGAGATAACAACAGCAGCAGTAACAATGATAATAATAAAATTATGGTTATAGTAACAGCATTACTGATGATTATAATAATGATAAAAACAACAATGATAATAATCATAAAAGTTGCAATATTAGTAGTTATAATGAAAATAACAATAATGATAATCATAATCATAATGATGATGAAAAGGATAATAATAACAATAATTATATTAATAAAAACAATTACAAAAATAGTAATAATGATGATAATAACAACAGCAACAACGATAACAATAATAGCAATGATAATGATAATAATGGCAATGATAATGATAATAATAACATGGATAATGGTAATAGTAGTAATGATAATG
>NW_020872726.1:593283-595783 GCF_003789085.1 Penaeus vannamei | reverse complement strand
CACACACACACACACACCACAAACAAGCACACACCACACACACAACACACACACACACAAGCACACACACAACACACACACCACACACACACACACACACACACACACACACACACACACACACACACACACGAGACCACATAGAAAGTGGCTTCATGCTCCCTACAGCAGCAAATAAGCTACAGCACATTCGTATTCTGCAACCTCCCTGCTGTAACTAATTCTGCGAGTACAGCCTTATTACAGCAGTCTTCTGTCACTGCCCTTCCCTGTGTTAGCCTCCGCCTCTCTGTATCTCTAATGGCGCTCTTGTATTTCCCTTATCCGGATGTTTCTTGTATTTCCCTTATCCGGATGTGGGTCTCATGCCTGTTTTGGGGTTTCGGTTCTGCTACGGATGCTGGTTCTCGAGGTGGTTCTAGATGCTCCGGCCTTATGCGGAGGAGCAGTTAGGTGGATTATGCCTGGAATCTAACTGTGGGTCGAAGGCATGCTGTTGTATGTCTTTAGAAGCATAGATATACGTACATACGCACAGATACATACTACACATACATACATATATATTCACGCTTACATAGACGCATACACTCAAGACATACAAATACACACACATGTTCCATAACAATATTTATGCCCAAATACTCCACAACACGTACATGGCACACGTTCCACTACCCCACCCACACCCACACCACACACACACACAACACCCCCCCCCCACACACACCACAATCCCACACCTCAACCCCCATGCATACATTCGCCTTTTAACCCACACATTCCACAAGATACGCACATAACACACGCTCCTCAACGCATACTCACACAGTTCCACTCCCCAACACACACACACAGAACACCCCTCCTCCTCCCAACACCCCCTTCCCCCTAACACACACACAGAACCCCCTCCTCCAACACCCCCCCCCCAACCACACACACAACCCCCTCCCCCCTGAACACCCCCTCCCCCTCCCCCACAGAACACAAACACACAACCACCCACTCACACACACACAACCCCCTCCCCAACCCCACACACCCTCCCCACAACCACCCCACCCACCACTCACACAACCCCACCTGAACACCCCCCCCACCTCCCCACACACAACACCCCCCCCCCCTCCCCCCCAACACACACACAACCCCACACATCCCCAATTGCACTCGCGCATTCAGTGGCCACTCAGCCTCTCACTCGCAACCCTTCAGCCTCTTCTGGGCTTGCCACACACAGGTCGTGACAACAGCACTGATTGTGGGTTCACCTCCAGTTAGTGCCCTCGAGCGGGGAGCTGGAGGAGGTGGCAGGGGAGGCGGGTGGGGGGGTGAGATGGGAGGCGGGGGTGGCAGGGGAGAGGGTGGCGGGGGTAGCAGAGGTGGCAGGGGGAGCTGGAGGTGGCAGGGGAGGGGGGGTGGCAGGGGAGAGGATTGCAGGGGTAGCAGAGGTGGCAGGGGATAGGGTGGCGGGGGTGGCTGGGGAGACGGTAGCAAAGATGGCAGGGGAGGCGGGGGTGGTAGGGGAGAGGTGGCGGGGGTGGCAGAGAAGCTGGAGGTGGCAGGGGAGAGGGTAGTAAGGGAGGGTGATGAGGAAAGTGGAAGGGAGGGAGCAAGTAGTAAGAAAAAGATGGGTGGAGGATGTGGAAGAGAAGGATTAAAGGGGAGAGGAAAGTGGAGATAGAAGAGGGAGAAGAGGATGATGGTGGGGATCGTGGGAGAGAGAGAGAGAGAGGGAGGGGAGAGGGAGATGGATCGTGGTGGAGGAAGGGTGAGGGGAGGAAGGGGGGGAGGGAGAGGAAGAGATGCAGGGATGTTTTTGAGCGCGATTGCTGGTGCGGGGAAGAAGCTCGAGGAGTAAACACACGCAAGGAATGGATAGAGATGGAGAGATGAACGGATGGATGGAGAGACATAGATAGATTTGCATAAACGTATAGAGATAGAGAGAGAAAGACAGAGAGACAGGTAAACGGACAGGTAGACAGACGAACAAACAAACAGACAAATAAGTTAAAAGTATATCCAGCCAGATATTACAGAGATAATACCTACATACAATATATATGTGTATGTGTGTGTGTGTGTGTGTGTGTGTGTGTGTGTGTGTGTGTGTGTGTGTGTGTGTGTGTGTGTGTGTGTGTGGTGTGTGTGTGTGTGTGTGTGTACGTATATATATATATATAATATTATATATATTATATATATATATATATATATATATATATAATATATATATATATATATATATACATATATATATATATATATATATATATATATTTATAATATATATATATATATATATATATTTATATATATATATATATATATATGTATATATATATATATATATATATATATATATATATATATATATATAATATATATATATATGTGTATCCATCTCCATCCATCCCCGACTGTTTACTTCTCGAGCGTCTTCGCCTCACCCACAGAGTCCCGCAGATCAACACCACCACAGCCTCAACACCAA
>NW_020872726.1:585783-588283 GCF_003789085.1 Penaeus vannamei | reverse complement strand
ACAAAGATATAACCAGAAAGAGAAACAGAAAGACAAAAACAAAGAGACAAAGATACAAAGACAAAATAAAGAAGAGAAAGAAACAAAAGCAGAAAAAGACAGACAGAAAGAGATTAAAAAACGGTAAGAGACAAAAAAAAAACAAAAAAAAACAGAAAATGACACACAGACAGAGATAGAAACAGATAAACCGGGGCCGAAGACCCAAGAAGACCCAGAACAGCCCCCTTGTATCCGGTCCTGCCTCCGAAGAAGACGCTGCGCCCTTTGCACACGGCCCTTAACTCACAGGAAGAGGCGAAAGGGGCTGGGTGTTTATATATCGCAAGGTCAATTATAGCCCATGGCACACGTTATGAGTTAGCTCAATGGCAACTTTGAAATGGCAATCATGTAAATTAATTTCTGGAAACGCGTTGTCTAATGGAAGAGTCGGGGGAAAAAAAACAACTAAATATTTGCATGCTTGATATCGGTACGTTTCCGTCTGTGACTTGCTCCTGTGGGTGTGTTTGTGTGTATTTAAAGGCGAGAATTGATTTTTTTTCTTTCTTTGTGTGTTTTTTTTTGTGTGTGTGTGTTTTCTTGCTTTGCTTTGTGTGTTCGTGTCTTTGGTGTTTATCTTTGCAAAGATGTTGATAGATCAGGAGATGCGCGTTGCTGTGTACGGGGTGTCGTCTCTCTTTCTCTCTCTCTCTCTCTCTCTCTTCTCTCTCTCTCTCTCTCTCTCTCTCTCTCTCTCTCTTCTCTCTCTTCTCTCTCTCTCTCTCTCTCTCTCTCTCTCTCTCTCTCTCTCTCTCTCTCTCTCTCTCTCTCTCTTACTCTCTTGCTCTCCGTCATACCGTCTCTCTCTCTCTACTCTCCTCTCTCTGTCTTACTCTTCCTCTCTTACTCTCCCTCTCTTTTCGTACTTTCTCTCTCTCTCTCTCTCTCTCTCTCTCTCTCTCTCTCTCTCTCTCTCTCTCTCTCTCTCTCTCTCTCTCTCTCTCCTCTCTCTCTCTCTCTTCTCTCTCTCTCTCTCTCTCTTCTCTTCTCTCTCTCTCTCTCTTAATGTCAATAGAAGGATGAAATAATAAGTAGAAACAACAGAATTACCTAAAACAACTAAAACAATTTAGCCAAACCACTTTTCAAACTCAAAACTAAAATACAAGTTGAGATAAGTCTGCAACCCGCACTCCCGTCCTCTTAGTGAGTGACATTAAAGAGTATTTTTTCCTCTTTTTTCACTTTTTTTTTTTTTAATCTTCACGAAATATTTTGTGCCTTGACATGCCTGCGTTGGACGTCGAGGCTGAAAGTGATTTAGAGTAACACAGATTGGATGTAAATGTGCTAATTATGCTTTGTAAGCTTGTTGGTTTAAGGGTCAGCGTGATATGATGTCGATAAAGATGATTTACGATTGGGTGGTTGGGGATTTTCCTCCTTCTGGGTGATGTTGATTGGGTTAAAGGGGGGATTAAAGTGTTATCAGTAGGGATGTGAGTTTGAGTTGGATATGTAAGTGTGTCTGTGTTTCTGTGTGTGTGGGGTGGGAGGGTTGGTGTGTGTGTGTGTGCGTGTGCGTGTGTGTCTGAATGAGGGGATTGTTGTTGATGTTGTTGTTGTTGTTGTGTGTATGTATGTGTCTGTATGTGTGAGTGTGAGTAAATATGTTTTCATGTGTGTGTGTGAAGCTTTTATACGTCTGTGTATGTGGATGAGTGGTGATAGGAGCAGTATGTGTGCTTGCGTGCGTGCGTGTGCGTCTGTGTGTGCGTGTGCATGCTTACGTATAAATATTCATCCTTCTCCATTATCGATTCAGATGATTTCCGTTGTTTGGTGATTATACCTTTCCTCGCCCCTCCCACCACTTCCTCCCCCTTTTCACCACCTAATCCCCTTCTTCCTCCACCTCCCCCAGCCTCCCACGTCGTCGTCCTCCTCCTCCTCCTCCTCCTCCTCCTCTCTCCTCCCCTACCCTCCTCGACCTCCACCTCCTCTCTATCCCTTCTCGACCTCCTCTCCTCCTGCGACCTCACTCCTCCTCCTCTCCTCCTCCACCTCCTCCTCCTCTCTCCACACTCCCTCCCTCCTATCCCCCACCCATCCTCCTTCCATTGCCACCTCTTCCCCCCTCCTTCTCATAACCATCCCATTCCTCCTTCCCCCTCATCCCCATCCCATCCCCATCCTCCTTCCATTACCCCCTCTTCCCCCACCCTTCCTCATAACCCCCATCCTCCCATCCCCTCTTTCCATTACCTCTTCCCCCCTCCCTTCCCTCATAACCCCCATCCCCATCCCCCCCTCCTCCTCATTACCCCCTCTCCCCTTCTCATAATCCCTCCCATTCCTCCCTTCCATTACCACCCTCTTCCTCCCCCTCCTCATAACCATCCCCATCCCCTCTTCCCTAATTACATCCTCATAACCCCATCCCATCCCCATCCCCCTTCCATTTTCTCCCCACCTTCTCATACTCCCATCCATTCCATTACCCACCTCTTCCCCC
>NW_020872726.1:580783-583283 GCF_003789085.1 Penaeus vannamei | reverse complement strand
TTTTTTTTTTTTTTTTTTGGGGGGGGGGAGGGATGAGTCCTTTATTTCGCTTTTTATTTATTTATTTTTTATTATTCAAAAAGTCTTCTACTCTGCATAGTTGTGACCGTATTTCGCTTTTATCTACCTTTTTTTATTTTATTTTTTTTTTTTGCCGTTTGAGAGGAGTGATAGAGTCCTTTACTTTCGCCCTTTTAATCTTTCTTTTTTATTTTTTTTATTTTTATTCATTTTTATTTATTTTTTTTTTATTCTTATTTTTTTATTTTTATTTTTTCTTTATTTTTATTTGTTTCCCTCTGTGCATAGTTTGTGACATTACATGTTGTTCTCCTCCCAACCGGCCGCCGAAGCCCCTCGAACGGCCAGCCTCCGCCCACGCCGCCATCGATCATCCTGTCGCGCCCCGGAGTCAGTCGACAAGGGAACGTCTCCCCATAAAGCTGCCGTCGGGCGTGGGCGTGGGCGTGGGCGTGCGGCGCGGCGGGCGGGACTGCGCGTGTTCGCCGTGTAGATGTTGATAGGGCGCGGGGACGGGGCTGCGCAGGAGGGAAGGGGCGAGGGACGAGATGGAGAGAGAGAAGAGAGAGAGAGAGAGGAGAGAGAGAGGGAGGGAGAGAGAGGGAGAGAGAGAGAGAGGAGAGAGAGAGAGAGAGAGAGAGAGAGAGAGAGAGAGAGAGAGAGAAGAGAGAGAAGAGAGAGAGAGAGAGAGAGAGAGAGAGAGAGAGAGAGAGAGAGAGAGAGAGAGAGAGAGAGAGAGAGAGAGAGAGAGAGAGAGAGAGAGAGAGAGAGAGAGAGAGAGAGAGAGAGAGAGAGAAAGAGGGATAGACGCACACGATAACTCAGGACTCGGGGAGAGGCGGTAGATTTTATGGGCTGGCCTGACGTCGGGGCTCCGATCGTGGCCCGGCAAATGGGCAGGTGGGATGGGCGTCGATGAGAAGATGAGCGGGCTGGATGGGCGTGGAGGACGAAGGATAAATGTGGATAGAGTACAAGCAGTGACAAGGGCTGGCGTGGCTGTTGATTGTCTTGTTCGTCTCCCTCACGACACTCAGGTGGTTTTGGCCCACCCAGGGGTACCAACCGCCTCGTCGCCGCACGCTACACAAACACGGCGAGCGACCCTAAAACAACATCCCCATGATGCATTACCGCATTACGGCCATTTCCGTCTCGAAACACTATATCTTTAACCCACATATACGTCGCCCATCACATACAGATTCCACCCGCCTTGGAGTACGTATTAGTAAAGGTCTTCTCTTACTCGCTACCCTTTTTCACTTCTTTTTTTTTTTTCTCTCTCTCTCTCTTTTATGATGTAGGAGTACCAATTAACTCCAGCATCAAGATAGTCCTCTACACAAGCCACGTTTGCTACACAGATCTATCTCTCGCGGTGAAGGTCGAAGCGGGAGATGGTAGTTCGGTAAACAGCCCACAGATGGTGCTGTTGTATATGGTGGTGTCTGTGGCCCCGACTGTTTATTTTTTGTATATTTATTCATACAGTGGGGGAAGAAACAACTGTAGGCCTATTGTAGAGCTATATACACTGCGGTGAGTGTATAAAGCAATATTAGATTGATAGGTAAGGGAAACGTGAGTAAAACTGGGGAGTAAAAGGGAAGAAAGGAAGAAAGATAGACAGATATCGAGGGAGAGACGAGATGATACTTGTGTCCTGGGAATATATGATGAAATAATAATAATCATAAAAATGAAATAATACAAGACTAGAAAGCGGACCTCGGAACAAGAGAACAAATGCAGAGAAATATAAAAGCACAGCCATAGTTTTTTCCTCTCCCCTCTCTCTCTCTCTCTCTCTCTCTCTCTCTCTCGAACACAATTGACATTACCAGACAGTTTTGACCCCGCTCCCTCTCCCGGATTCATGGCTTGTATAACGCCATCATCGTAACTCTCGGGTTTTCAACCGGGATCCCGGCCCACCTCGGATCCACTGAGCTTTTTTCTCGTGTTGCTGATTCACTTTCTGCTCATGGGTTATAAACGAAGGGTTGTGGATGTTACACCTGTATCTGTATCCTTACACACTGTATCTGTATCGTTACACACTGTATCTGTATCCTTACACACTGTATCTGTATCCTTACACACTGTATCTGTATCCTTACACACTGTATCTGTATCCTTACACACTGTATCTGTAATCCTTAATCACACTGTATCTGTATCCTTAACACTGTATCTGTATCTTTACACACTGTATCTGTATCTTATGTTTGTTATCCTACAACCCTGTATCTGTATCCTACACACTGTATCCTGTATCTCTTACACACTGTATCTCTGATCCTACAAACACTGTATCTGTATCCTTCATACACACTGTATCTGTACCTTTACACACTGTTTGTATCCTTAACACTGATCCTTACACACTGTATCTGTATTACCACTGTATCTGTTCCTAACACTGTATCTGTATCGTTACACACGTATCTGTACCTTACACACTAGTATCTGTATC
>NW_020872726.1:575783-578283 GCF_003789085.1 Penaeus vannamei | reverse complement strand
TAGACTAATTAAGTTCCAGTTAAAGTTCGGTCAAGTTAGGTGAGCGACTGAGAAACGTAGCTACGAACCCTAAAGGAGGGAACCCTTTTTTCATATATTAAAAGTTGTTCAAGATTCTATTAGCGATAACGAAGAAAAATTCGCGTAGAGTTACATAATTCCTTTGTGTTTATAGGTCTGGCGAGTCAAGGCGTTAAATGTTGTTTCTGCTTCTCTCTGGCTGTGTGAGTTGGCGCGTTTAGGGTTTAAAGTGAAAGAGATTTCGGCGCTTAAGTGGCCAGGAGCTTTGGGAACTGCATGTTGGGGAGAAGTGGGTTTAATGGGTCGTATTGATAAGGGTGATTTTCGAATGCAAGTCATCTCTCTCGTTCTTTCACGTTTTTTTCTGCTTTTTTCGTTCAATTTCTTTTTTTTTTCTCTCTCTCTCTTCGTCTATCTGCCTGAATTTCTCTCTCAGAAGAGAGAGAGAGAGACGAGAAGAGAGAGAGAGCAGAGACGAGCCAAAATATGAGGATGAGATAGAAGCAGAGATGAGAAAACACGAGAAAAATAAATACAAATACATATCTTGTGTGTGCGTTTGATGACAAAAAAAAAAAAAAAAAAAAAAAAAAAAAAAAAAAAAAAAAAAAAAAAAAAAACAGCACCAGCATCACGTTTAAATTCCCGCCCCCCGAGATTCCAAAATTCCTCAACCCCCTTAATCTGATCGAATCCCGAATCCCTAATCCCACATCCTGTGAAGGACGCTCCTCCCCCCCCCCCCCCCGCCACCCTATCCATGACCACGCCCACAACAGGTCCATCCTACCCCCCTACCCCCCCCCCCCCCCTCCCAACCACACCGTCCGCCTACTTTGTACGACGAGTCTCTAAGGCTCATTCTCGCATTACAAAGGGAAGGAAATTAGACACTCGTGACATGAGTTGGGTTCTTGGCGTAATTTTAAGATTGATTGCTCGATGGCGGGAATTTTATTTGTTATTTGTTTGTTGTTTGTTTCTTCATATTCTGTTTTGTTTGTCTATTTGTTTATTTATATTTTTTTTCATGTTTTATTTTTTATGGAGAGAAGGTTGATATTGTATAATGAAATTTTAGAATGTATTTATTTAGTTTGTATTCATTTTTTTTCTATTTTTCTACAGGATAAATCATATATTTTTACTCTAAATATGAAGAAGTGTCTCATTTCTTTTGTTGTTTGTTTTTAAATAATTCTAACGGTAAAGTAAATTTAGATTTTTTTGTTTATTTTCTTTTTTCTTTTTTCGTTTTTTACTTATTCCTCCATTATCCACAGCAACGAAGAACGTAGAACATGCAAACAGCTACTTTGGCCCTTATATGCTGAAATCTGATTGCCTTTGAAATTAGTCTCTCTCTCTCTCTCTCTCTCTCTCTCTCTCTCTCTCTCTCTCTCTCTCTCTCTCTCTCTCTCTCTCTCTCTCTCTCTCTCTCTCTCTCTCTCTCTCTCTCTCTCTCTCTTCTCTCCTCTCTCTCTCTCTCTCTCTCTCTCTCTCTCTCTCTTCTCTCTCTCTCTCTCTCTCCCTCTCTCTCTCTCTCTCTCTTCTCTCTCTCTCTCTTCTCTCTCTCTCTCTCTCTCTCTCTCTCTCTCTCTTGCTCTCTCTCTCTCTCTTATATATTATATATTATATATATTATATCTATAAATATATATATATAGTATATATAGTATACTGCCTATATGTCTGTCCTGTCTGTCTGTCTGTCTGTCTTCTGTCTGTCTGTCTGGTCTGTCTTCTATCTATCTCCGTCTCCTCTCCCTCTCCTCTCCTACCTCTCCTCTCTCCTCTCTCTATCTATCTTCTACTATCTATCTATCTATATATATATTCTATCTCACTATCTATTATATCTATATTTATCTATCTCTCTCACTCTTTCACTTTCTCTCTCTCAATCACTCACTCACTCTATTCTCGCTATCCTATCTATTCTATCTAGCTCTATCTCATTGTCTAAATATCTATATTTAACTCTAGCTACCTATCTATCTACCTATCCATCTCCTCCTTCTCTTCACTCCCCCCCCCCTCTCTCCTCTCTCTTCTCTCTCTCTCTCTCTCTCTCTCCTCTCTCTCTCTCTCTCTCTCTCTCTCTCTCTCTCTCTCTCTCTCTCTCTCTCTCTCTCTCTCTCTCTCTCTCTCTCTCTCTCTCTCAGTTACAGTACAGTAGCTTCAAAAAGAACTTAAACAACAGTGTTCAGTCATCCACCCAAGTGTATATTTATGAGGATACTAGAATGTGTTGTGCGCGTTAAGAGTGAAGAAGAAACGTTGGTGTTGTGTAAACTTGTTGTCGGAATATGTATGTGTATGTAGTGTGTAGTACGAGATATGTTTAGGTGTATTTGGTGAATATATATATATATATATATATATATATATATATATATATATATAATTAGTATATATAGTGTATGTGTATGTATATATATATTAGATAGCATAGTGAAGGTATATATAATATATATAT
>NW_020872726.1:563283-568283 GCF_003789085.1 Penaeus vannamei | reverse complement strand
CGTCATAATTCCATCTTTATTTTTGTTAAATTCTAGCTTACCATTTACCCCTTAGGGAAGAAAGGGAGGGGGAGAGGAGGGATCGGTGTATGGGTCGTGGTAAGTGGAGTGTAGGTGGGTGGGGTGGGGGGTTTAGGTTACGACATGTGTGTATATCACCTAAGGGTGAAATGTGAAAACTAAAGTGGTTTTCCATTTAGTATGACCCCGCCCCCCCGTCCCCCCCCGCCCGCCCACCCTCGTTCACTTCTCTTTCCTTACCCTCCCTCCCTTTCCTTTCCTTCTTTCTCCTCTCCTTCCCTTTCCCTTCTACCCCTTCCTCATTTCACTTATTGCCCTCTTCTTCTCGCTTTCCTCCCATGCTTCTCTTCCCTGTCTTTCTTCTCTCCTCATTCCTTTTTTTTCCTTTCCCCTTATTCCCCTTTTTTCCCTTCTTTCCGTTCCCCTCCTCATACCCAAGAGAAGGAGAGAGAGAGAGAGAGAGAGAGAGGAGAGAGAGAGAGAGAGAAGAGAGAGAGATGAGGATAGAGAGAGAGAGGAGGGAGAGACGAGAGATGAGAGAGAGAGGAGAAGAGAGAGAATCATAATGATCCTAATAAATTATAATAATCTATAGAGGTATGATTATCAATATAATCATTATTTTCGTTATTCTATTTTTATCATAATAATAATAATAAATAATTATATTATTATTATAATTATTATTATCATTATTATTATTATTATGATCATCACCATCACCATTTTATCATTATTACCATTAGTTTTAATATTACTATTATCATTATTGATATAACTTGTTAACAAACATCCTTTAAATAACACCTCACATTATAAGTACAAAGAACCTAATTAAAATCCACACACGTTAATTACAAAAAAAAAAAACAAAAACAAATAAATGAATAAGTAAGAAGTGTTTTCAAAAAAAAATATGTATTCGAACACCCTTTACCTGGAATCCAATTCTCCTCGTCCAAAAGGATCGGTATTTACTGGTAGTTGAAATTACGGTATTCGGTAGCCTTTGTGATGACCCCTTTACCCTTCTCCCCCCCCCTCCCCCCTCCTCTCATACCCACGCATGCCCCTCATCCTGGTACTCACGCAGAGCATTGGGGTGCTCCTATGGGGTAAGGAAAGAGTGATTTGCCTATTTGAATTTTAGATTTCGTTTACCCTGGGGTTAGATTCTCGCCCCCCCTCCTTCCACCCCTCTCCCTCCCTCCCTCCTTCCACCCTTCTCCCCTCCTCCTTCCACCCCTCTCCCTCCCTCCTTCCACCCCTCTCCCTCCCTCCCTTCCACCCCTCTCCTCCCTCCTTCCACCCCTCTCCCTCCCTCCTTCCACCCCCTCCCTCCCTCCTTCCACCCCCTTCCTCTCCTTCCCTCTCCCTCCTTCTACCCCTCTTCCTCCCTCCTTCCACCCCTCTCCCTCCTTACTTCCACACCCTCTCTCCTCCCTCCTTCCATCCCTCTCCCTCCCTCCTTCCACTCCTCTCCCTCCCGACCTTCCACCCTCTCCCTACCCTATTCCACCCCTCTCCCTTCCTCCACCCCTCTCCCTCCTTCCTTCCACCCTCTCCCTCCCTACCTCCACCCCCCCCTCCTTCCACCCCTCTCCCCTGGGTCTGTTCCTCTCACCCCTTATTCCATTATGTTTTTTGTTTTGTTTTTCTCCATCTCCTATTTATGTCTTCTTTTCTTAGAAACTTATATCCTTTCTATTATTTTCTATATTTTTTTTTTCTAGATTCATCACCTGTTCTCTTTCCCCTTTTCACCCTCCTTTATATCTTTCTCTTCTATTCCTCTTTTCCCGTTGACTCTCTTCTATCTCCTCCGTTCACTCTTTCTCCACCGCTTCCTCCTACCCTATCCCCCTTTTTCCCCCTTCGCCATTGCCTCCTTTCCTTCCTTATTCTCTCTCTATCTATCTCTATTCTCATACCCTTTCCCCCCACCACTTCCTCTACCTTCCCCTCCTTCCCTCCTCCTTCCTCCCACCCTTCTCCTTCCCTTCCTCCTTTGCCCCTCCCCCACCACTTCCTCTCCCCTTCCCTCCCTCTTTCCTCGCACCCTTCTCCAACTTTGCCCCTTTCCCTGCCACCTCTCTCTCTCCCTTGCCTCCTTTCCTCCCTCTTTCCTCCCACCCTGATCCTTCCCCAATTCCCCCCATCCCCCTCTCCCTTGCCCTTTTCCTCCTTCCTTTCCCCCTTCAGCCCTCCCTCCTTCCTCTCTCCCACCCTTCTTCCCAATCCTCCATGCCCTCTCCTTCCTCCCACCCTTCTCCTTCCCATCTCCCATGCCCCTTTCCCACCACTCTCCCTCTCTCCTTCCTCCCACCCTTCCCATCTCCTCCTCCCTTGCCCTTTCCCCACCTCTTATTCCCCTTCCCCCTTCCCCCCTCCTTCCTCCCCCTTCCCCCACCACCACCTCTCCCCTTCCCTCCCTTCTTCCTCCCACCCTTCCCCATCCCTCCTCCCTTGCCCCTTTCCCACCACCTCCCTCCCTCATCTCGCGGGTCTTGTGAGTCATGTTATATCCCAGCGAGGTATCTCCAACTCCCATTCTATGAGGAAAACATGGGAGAGAAAGACCATAAATCCATGACTATATAACGGGGTTTGTGATATTGGATAATGCAATAATAATAATAAAAATAATAATAAATGGTGCTACGTATGATACGAGACAAGATAAGGCAGAAAAAATAGAAAAAAAGAAGAGGAAAAGAAGAAAAAAACATCGTATTGATTGGGTGTTCCTTTTTTATGGATAGTCATTGTAGCGTCTTAACACAGGGGGCGTTCGTATGGGTCACGCTGGAAGGAGACGCGTTCGGAACAGTTGGCTTTCTCGGCTTATGCGAACGGGCCGGATGCAGACTCTCGCAGGCTCTGCCGTTCGTGTATTCGCGCTCTTGATGTAGTGCGAAAAGGGACATAAGAGGCTTTTACCGTTATCTCGCAGTTCAATAAAGATTCGATAATGGTATTAAGGTACCATTAACGTGAAGGTACTTCGGGTGTGTTTTACATATGGTACTTCAGGGGCTGGATATGTTGCATGTGTGCTGCTGTACTTGTTGAAGGGGATATTTATGGGACGGAATCGAGTTTTGAAGCTGTCTTTTTTACGACAGCTGTTTATATGCCATTATGAGGAAAGTGTGTTTACTTTCGCAAGAGTCATAGGTTAGCGAAAGTCGTTTGCGAGGAAATTACGGCGATTTCACACGTGTGGCTTTGCTTATTTTCAGAAACCCGTGTAAAATCAATATATTTTGCAATCTTCAACAGGGAAACTTGGAAGTAAAGTAGTCTACAACAGGAAGCTTTGCGCTGGGTGGCAGTAGCGCCTTTTATTAGGTGGTCGTAGATCCGCTTCGGAAGACTGGCGATGGCAAAGAGCACTGCCTTTGCGGCGACGGGATCCTCAACGACGGGGTGTAGACGAGGGAATTCACACACGCTCTATGTAATCTCGCGAGTGTGCAATATTCATTCTGCAATGGCTAACGGTTGACGGTGTTATGCGGAATCCAAAGCGCATTCTGAGAGGCGATTTTGAGGGCCGGGCTTCCAGTTCTCGAATGAGGTTGCGTTTTTGCAGCGGCGTGTCGTGCGGGAGACTATATTTTACCGTCAACTGCTACACGCAGGTACTGTTTCTTCCTGACCAGCGTTGCGTTGTGGGGACTCCGGCCCGGCGCTGACGACCCGCGCTCGCTGGCCAAGGAATTCCCTCCCTCGGCCCTCGTGGCTCGCCGGGCCGATGTACGTGCCCGCTTACAGGCTCGCATAAAAAGGACATTATTGGCCATAAATAGATCCGCGATGGTCACCGGGGTGAAGGAAGCTCGCGGGTGTGGCGGAGGAGCCCGCTATAGGAAGGTGGCCGCTTGTGGTGGGGGGTCTTACCCTAACATGCGGGAAAGTCAGGGAGCGTAGCCCGGCGCGGTTGCTACACATCGCCAGGCTTTCGAGGCTAAATCCTCCTTCGACGCCCTCCAAGAGAGTTTTCACGGCCGGTCGTGGCTGCCGAGGGGCCGAGGGGAAGGCGGGGGAGCCGTTGCGAAAGACGCAGCAGAAGGGAAACGCGCAGAGGGTGAAGAAATGGAAAGAGATAAAATTGGGCGCTCGATATGGCAGGACCTCGCCGCATACTTCCGTTGTGACAGTGTTGGCGGCGCGTGTTTGTTGCTTTGTGCTGTTTCTCTGCCATTGTCACGACGCGACAAGAGGCCGTCGCTTCGGATGATGTTGACTGACGTGCTGTCACCCATTGTCATACAGATTTCGGGCTTGGTAAGGAGACCCCATTACCTGGGACTCGTGTCGGTTTGTATCGAGTTTGTAATTCTTCAAAGGGAATCGACAGTTCGAACACTCCTCCCTGCTTTTGAGAAATTCTTTCGATTCAAGATTTCTAAGAGCGAATAACTCTTCTCGAAGAATTCTATCTCTCGCGCATGTCCATTTACGTATTCTTAAGCACGTAGGAAGCGCCAGGCACGACGGCTACGATGAAGATCAAACTAGTATTACTAGAGTAACCGACGTAAACACTCGCAAACACGACTGCTTCATCACGGCCAGTCGATTTATTTCACCGAAAACCCAGATAGGAATTCCAGCGTCTCGTTGTTGTTAATTTCTCACTCGTTCCAACTCGCTGGAGGAAAAGGTCGCTTGGAAGAAAAGTCTTGCGATACTTATGAAGAATTCGCCGGACAGAAGTTCCTAGAACCCAAAAAAAGATATATATAAAAAGATTTAACTCAAAAAGATGCGGTTCTCTGGTGTTCCTCTTTTGCGTAAGAGGCGGAGAGAGAGAGAGAGAGATAACAAACGCGAGTTTCCTTAAATGTTGTGCTCGACATTTGGTTAAAACATTTTCCATGTAACATTTTTCTCGTGTGTGTGTGTGTGTGTGTGTGTGTGTGTGTGTGTGTGTGTGTGTGTGTGTGTGTGTGTGTGTGTGTGTGTGTGTGTTG
>NW_020872726.1:555783-558283 GCF_003789085.1 Penaeus vannamei | reverse complement strand
TCTTCCTCATCTTCCTCCACTCTTCCTCCCCCACTCCTCTTCCTCCCCCCTCCCCTTTTCCTTTTCCTCCTTTCCCCTCCTCCTTTTCCTCCCCCCCTCCTCCTCTTCCTCCTCCTCCTTCCTCCTCCTCCTCCTTTCCCCTCCCCCTTCCTCCTTCCTCCCTCCTTCTTTTCCTCCCCTCCTCCTCCCCTCCCCCTCCCTTCCTCCTCTTCCTCCCCCTCCTCCTCTTAGTCCCCCTCCTCCTCCTCCCCCTCCTCCCTCTCCCCCTTTCCTCCCCCTCCTCCTCTTCCTCTTCCTCCCCTTCCCCCCCCGCCTCCTCCCCTGTGACTTTCTCATGCTCTCCGCTCCCCCAAGGACCAGTGGCTCTTGTTACCTTTTTTCCAGCGCCGGATCCAGCTCTTTTAAGGGGGTAATTGAAGGGGGGGGGTGGTGGAAGGTTTAGGTGGAGTTGTTTGTGGTGGGGGGGTGGGGGTGGGGTGGTGTGTTGTGGTGGGGTGTGTTGTGGTGGTGTGTGGTGGTGGGGTGGTAGTGGATGGTGGTGTGATGTGTGGTGGGTGGTGGGGTTGTGTGTGTGTGGTGTGTGATGGTGGTAGTGTGATGGTGTGGTGTGTGGTGGTGTGGGTGGTGTGGTGTGATGTGTTATGCGTAGTGTATGGTGTGGTGTGGTATGGTATGGTGAGTGATGGTGTGGTGTTATGTGTGTGGTGGTGTGATGTGGTGTGTGGTGGATAACTGATGGTGTGGTGGTGACGTGCGTGTATGATGTGTGTAGTGTGTGATGTGCGATGGTTGATGATGCGGTGATATGATGGTGTGGTCTTTAATGGTGATATTTACAAAGCCATTTTGTTATAGTTCCTTTTCTTCTATTTTTAGGTCTGTAATGGTGTTTTCGTTATATTAATGTCTACAATGAACTCTGTCTATAACGACCTGATGAGTAACGGCAATGTCTCTAATAGTGCTTTCATTAATGGTCACTATTGCTGTTATCTTTAATGGCGGTTTTGATATTATTGCTGTATGTTGTTCGTAGAATTAAGATAAAAAAAATCTTTGGCTCAATTTCTTACTGGTAATACTTCATGAGACGGTTTTCCAATATTTATTTCTAAAGATTATGTCTTTTGATATGAAGGTTTTTCGTAATACATTTCTTTGTTTACGCTATTTACGCGAAATCCAGTTTAATTATGATTGAATTAGCCTTAAACCGATTATTGCCCGGAGGGGAAAAAATGGTAAAAAGGGTAATAAATGTGTAATAGAGTGAGAATAAATGTTCTCTCTCTCTCTCTCTCTCTCTCTCTCTCTCTCTCTCTCTCTCTCTCTCTCTCTCTCTCTCTCTCTCTCTCTCTCTCTCTCTCTCTCTCTCTCTCTCTCTCTTTCTTCTTTTATCCGGCTTTATAATCAGATGCATTTAAACAGTTAGGAAAAAATCATACAAAAACCATACAATTCTTAAATTAATCTGATGTGGCGATATTCTAACCACATAATAGATAAAAGGAAAAAAAAACATTCATCTATAAATTATAGAAAAAATTGAGTCGTTTACACTTACAAACTGGTTTTAGAAATGCATGAATTTCTTAACGGGAGAAATGGTTACCAAAGGTTGCGAATCTGAGCCAATTACGCATACAATCATTTAAAAAAGATAATTTCTTATTCAAAATGCTTAAAATGTAACGAATTTGATCCAATTACACAAAAACCAAACCCGAAAAAATAAAAAATCAATTGAAAAAAAAAGCAGGGTACGTTGATGTTAAATATCTACTCTCTCTCTCTCTCTCTCTCTCTCTCTCTCTCTCTCTCTCTCTCTCTCTCGTCTCTCTCTCTCTCCTCCCTCCCTCCCTCCCTCCCTCCCTCTCTCAACTCACCTCTCCCTCCTCTCTCTCTCTCTCTCTCTCTCTCCTCTCTCTCTCTCTCTCTCTCTCTCTCTCTCTCTCTCTCTCCTCTCCTCTCTCTCTCTCTCTCTCTCTCTCTCTCTCTCTCTCTCTCTCTCCCTCTCTCTCTCTCTCTCTCTCTCTCTCTCTCTCTCTCTCTCTCTCTCTCTCTCTCTCTCTCTCTCTCTCTCTCTCTCTCTCTCTCTCTCTTCTCTCTCTCTCTCTCTCTCTCTTCTTTAAAATCTACCTCGGGTCTTGGGTACAAAACAAATAAGATTTCTTCTCTCCGCCCCTCAGAGTCTTGGGGCCCGTGCGTTGAGGCCTCCATTGAGAAAAGAGCAGCGTTTATGATATCTTTGCAACCTGCTTTCTTTCTTCGGCAGAGGCGCGGAGTTTTTACGGCCCTGTGCCAAACCCCCCTTTTCGCGGTGTAAGCCAATCGTTATCGTTATCATTATTTAGTGGTTCCATTATTTTTTTCCATTAATTATTCATTTAATTCCATTGTTTCATTGGTTCAATTATTCATTTGTCATTTAATTTATTCCATTTAATTCCATCATTTTTTTTTTCCAATCATTTTTTCATTCAATTTCATCCGTTCAAAT